>VWYE01015136.1:0-46644 GCA_013398995.1 Alaudala cheleensis
GGAGGAAAATAATCCTCGCCTTCTTATCCTTAGGGAAGATTGCAGAAAAAAAATGCGTTAGAAAATTGGAAATCAAGAGTGGAAAAAGAAAGTATCTCAAATCAAAAAATTAAATATTATGATTTTATTATATTTAGTTTGTCTAAGTGCCCCGCACTTGTGGCCTCGTGGCCCCTGCTGTGCCCAGAGCCCGCAGGGGCTTTGGCCACGCTGCCACACGGCAGCCGCAGCCCCAGAGGGCAGAGCCCGGGCTCTGCAGGCTGCGCTGGGCAGGGCACCGGCAATTGGCCGTGCCGGGCACTTGTGGGCAGTGGCTGCAGGAGCTGCAGACTCCACCACCTCCCTGGGCAGTTTCCTGACCACTTCTTTTGGAGAATGCTTTTCTTATCACTATTCTGAACCTCCCCTGGTGCAACTTCAGGCCATTTCCTGCCATCCCTTCCCTTGGCCTGGGCAGTACAGACCAACCCCCAGTTTTCTGGGGAGCCTGGCAGACCCTCCACAGCACTGACCCCATTTATCAGCTCCCTCAGTGCTCTTTCCATGTCCTTCCCAGCAACCTTCCCCAGCAATCAGGGTGAGCCACATTCTCAAGCTGTGCCACGAATGTTCAGCTATAGCAACTCAGCATTTTCCTCCCTCAGGGCTGTGCTTCCCCAACCAAAACACTCGGCACCATCTCCACAAGAAAGAAGAATTTTATTGTTTCCATGTGACAGGTTTCCCTGGGAATGGCCAGGTGAGCTCTCTAGACAGTCTCTCTCATGATCTTGGTGAGTTTCTGGATCTTGGACCTTGTTGACATGTCCACGTACTTCTCCCCAATATTGACAATCATGCCACCAAGGATTGATGGGTCAGTCTAAGGAAGGAACATTGAAGAGAAAATCAATTAGCAGAAGTTTGTTACCATAGGATACAAGTTTTACACTAGCAAAAAAACCCCAAAACAAAACAAAACCAACAAAGCTTTTCAAAGGGCCTTTTTTGAGATTACTTTGTGGTCACTGCATTCCAGAGTGAAGATTTTAGAAATTAAAACATCATCATGTCTACAAAAAGGCACAGAACTATGTAACAAAGCAATTGGATTCAATGAAATCTTTTGGTTTTGTAGAAATCGGAGACACAGAAGCCCTTCACATGAACTTAATTTCATTTCTTAGTAAGTCAAAAATCCACACCTTAGTCTCCAGCTTCAACACCTCTCCTTTAGCCAAGAACCCATTCAGAACACTTTTCAGTTCAGTGAGGCTGGCGTCATCCAAGGGCTAAAAAAAAAAGAACAGAAGAGAAGGAAAGTGACTTAAAAATACTCAAACGATATCATGAGAACCCAAATTTTCTTCCCAGGTCCCTTTGAAGACACATTTCCACCAGGAAAGCAACATCCTGGAACAGAGATAACCCAAACAGCACAAGAACAGCAACCACTCTGTGCACTCCTGACTTCATGGAACATTTTCCTGCTCAAAAAAAGAACAGGGGCAGCTCTTTGTGCAGACCAGCCTGACTTTTGTCAGCCCTGGGCTCACACACAGCAAGGAAAACCGTGACCTGTTGAGCTGCAATGGCATGAACAGGTTTCATTTTGGAGCAGGAACTGCTGGATATCAACCCCCTCTTTGCAGCAATTTGTTCAGCTTGGCAGAGCTCAGACAACTGGGGTTATTACTGGCAGAGGTGGGGACAACTGGTCTAACTCTGCACTCTGTGATTGAAGTACTTGCTCTCACAGCACAAGTACCTCAATCACAGAGTGCAGAATGAACCAGCAGAGGTTTGTCTTTCCCCCCACTCCCTGCTGCCTCAATGCAGAGCTCCCAGCCCACCTGAGCTGTGGTGACTGTGCACACCACCTCCCCTCGGAAGGCGCTCATGATCTTCCCGAAGGCAGAGACGATGCCCGGGGTGTAACGCAGGCGCCCGTTCTCAGCCAGCAGATCTGCAAAACAGCCACACACCCGGGGCTTACAGCACCACCAGAGGCAGATCCCAGCAGCCAACAGCAATCCCCACTGCTGGATGGCACTGCTGGGGTGCTCTCCTGAAGCCCTGAGGTCACTCACTCATCAGGTTGACAGTGATTGGGGACATCTTCTCTCTTGCCAGGGCGTCATTCACAGCTTTTTGTTTCACGGAGCTCTTGGTGTGAGGGTTCATCACCACACTGGACAGCTTGGGGTCCTTCAGGAGGCTCTGAGGGGATACACAAGGATGTGACAAATGCCAGGGGTTTTCCTGGCATCACATGGCCCACCTAGAGCAGCCAAAGCAGGAAACAAGGGTATTCCTGGAATGGGAACAAAGAGCTCTGGAGCTGATGGGAAGTGAAATGGCAGCTCCAACTGGAAATTCATGGAATGATTTGGGTTGGAATGGACCTTAAAGACTGGATGGAGCTAGTCCCACCCCTGCCATGGCACGGACATCTTCCACTGTCCCAGATTGCTCTAAGCCCCATCCAACCTGGCCTTGGGACACTTCCAGGGGTGGAGCAGCCCCAGCTGCTCTGGGCACCCTGTGCCAGGGCTTCCCCACCCTGCCAGGGAACAATTCCTGCCCAATATCCCATTTAACACCAGAGCCACAGGCAGGAATTAGAAGTGCCAGCAGGCTGGGAGTCTCCCAGGTCACAGAATCCCAGTCCCCTCCCTACTGAGAAGCAGAAAGGAACCCCCCCTCCTGCTCCCACTCTCGGGAACCCCGGCTGTGGAGCACCTTACCCACACCCGGGTCAGCTCCTTCTCCACCTGCTCCAGCTTCTTCTGCTTGCTGGCTGCCGAGTAGAGGGCGGTGGCATAGCGCCCTTCCAGCCCGTACACCTGGATGGGCGGCTGCGGGAGCAAGGGCGGGCACTGAGCAGGGGACATCACCGGGGAAAGTCCCCCCCGCCCCTCGCCTTGGCCAGCCGGGAGCCACCCTTGCACCGTCCCCTCACCGGGACCGTCTGGGACACCCGCCTTGAGTCCCTCACAGTCCCCCGCCCTGTCACCTTGACCAGCCTGGACACCTCCCCTGACCTCCTCACGACCCTCCTCCCACCTCCTCACCTCGACCAGCTTGGAGACCCCTCCCGACCCCTTCAGGACACCCCCTGCCCCCTTACCTTCACCAGCTTTGAGACCCTCCCTGCCCCCTCCCTTTGACAACGCCCCTGCCCCCTCACCTTGACCAGCTTGGACACCGGTCTCGCCGCCGTCGTACTCAGCTGCCGCACCTTGGGGGGAATAAGGACGAGAATGGCGGGGTCGGCGCAGCCCTCGAGGATCGGGAGGAAGGGGAAGACCCCCGCGCGGGGCTGGAGGGTGGGACACGGCGCTGTTCCCCACCCAAAGCCGCCCAAGCCCCGCCGCCCCCCAATTTCACCTTCAACACGATCCCGGCTGCCGCCGCCATCTTTCCCGGCCGCCCCCAGGGTCACCGCGCACGGCGCAGGCGCGGCCACGCCCACCCCAGTGCCGTTAGCGGCCGCTCCTGCCGCGGGGCACGCTGGGAGATGTAGTTCCAGGGCGCCTTGGAGCCGCGCGCCCCCTGCCGGGCCACTGGGGGAGCGCAGCCGGGGTCCCTGTGGTGTCACTGTGCCCCCAACGTCCCTGTGCCCACAGTGTCCCTGTGCCAGCAGTCCCCCCGGGGTCCCTGTGGTGTCACTGTGTCACCAATGTCACTGTGGTGTCCCTGTGTCCGGTGTCACTGTGCCGCTAATGTCCCTGGGGTGTCCCTGTGTCATCAGTGTCCTTGTGGTGTCACTGTGCCCAGTGTGCCTGTGCCAGCAGTCACCCCGGGGTCCCTGTGGTCTCACTGTGCCACCACTGTCCCTGTGGTGTCCCTGTGTCATCAGTGTCCTTGTGGTGTCACTGTGCCCACAGTGTCCCTGTGCCCACATTGTCCCCGTGCCCATGGTGTCCCTGTGGTGTCCCTGTATCCCCAGTGCCCCTGTGCCCACAATGTCAGTGACAGTGTCCCTGTGCCCACAATGTCAGTGACAGTGTCCCTGTGCCCACAATGTCAGTGACAGTGTCCCTGTGCCCACAATGTCAGTGACAGTGTCCCTGTGCCCACATTGTCCCCGTGCCCATGGTGTCCCTGTGGTGTCCCTGTGTCATCAGTGTCCTTGTGGTGTCACTGTGCCCAGTGTCCCTGTGCCAGCAGTCACCCCGGGGTCCCTGTGGTGTCACTGTGCCACCAATGTCCCTGTGGTGTCCCTGTGTCATCAGTGTCCTTGTGGTGTCACTGTGCCCACAGTGTCCCTGTGCCCACAATGTCAGTGACAGTGTCCCTGTGCCCACAATGTCAGTGTCAGTGTCCCTGTGCCCTCAGTGTCACTGTCAGTGTCCCTATCCCTCTAGTGTTCTTGTCCCCACGGTGGCCCCATGCCCTCAGTGTCCCTGTGCTCTGGTGTCCTCCATGGACTTCTCCAGCGTGGGTACTTCCCATAGGATCAGTTCTTCAGGATCAAGCTGCTCCTGTGTGGGTCCTTTCCATGGAGTCATTCCTGCAGGACCTGTTCCAGAGGAGGTCCCTTCCAGCAAACCCAGTCCAGCGTGGGCTCCTCTCCCCACAGGACCTCAAATCCCTGCCAGGAGCTGCTCCGGGGTGGAATTCCCATGGGATCAAACCTTTTGTGCAACCCTTGCTCCAGTGTGGGCTTCCCCAGGGGATGCAGGTGGATCTCAGCCCCCCCATGGATCTCCAGGAGCTGCAGGTGGATCTCAGCTCCCCTATGGATCTCCAGGAGCTGCAGGTGGATCTCAGCTCCCCTATGGATCTCCAGGAGCTGCAGGTGGATCTCAGCTCCCCTATGGATCTCCAGGAGCTGCAGGTGGATCTCAGCTCCCCTATGGATCTCCAGGAGCTGCAGGTGGATCTCAGCTCCCCTATGGATCTCCAGGAGCTGCAGGTGGATCTCAGCTCCCCTATGGATCTCCAGGGGATGCAGGTGGATCTGAGTTCCCCCATGGATTTCCTGCCTCAGCCCCACCTGTGCCTCCATTCAGGAGAGCGAAAGGAGCACCCCACGAGTGACTCAACACGAGTTGTGCTTCCCTCACAGAAACCTCCGAAACGCAGGATTTATTTCCTCCCTGTGGATAAACTCCATCCCAACCCCTGCCGAGGCAAAGGATCTTCCAGGTGGGACAAGGCAGGCAGCTCTGTCCCTCTCTCTGGTGACCTTGAGCAGCTCGCTCAGGTCCCTGAATTATCTGGAACTATTCAACTCTTCCTATCCCTAATTCTTCCACATTTTTTATTCCTTCCCGCAGAACTGGCACGGATTTCTTGCCCAGGCTCGGGCAGTGGCTGCCATGGAGATGCGGAGCCTGTTGGGGATGGAAGGATGAAAGGATGGAAGGATGGAAGGATGGAAGGATGGCTGCGGNAACTGCAGGTGGATCTCAGCTCCCCATGGATCTCCAGAACTGCAGGTGGATCTCAGCTCCCCCATGGATCTCCAGGGGCTGCAGGTGGATCTCAGCTCCCCCATGGATCTCCAGGGGATGCAGGTGGATCTGAGTTCCCCCATGGATCTCCTGCCTCAGCCCCACCTGTGCCTCCGTTCAGGAGAGCGAAAGGAGCACTGCACGAGTGACTCAACACGAGCTGTGCTTTCCTCACAGAAACCTCCAAAACGCGGGGTTTATTTCCTCCCTGTGGATAAACTCCATCCCAACCCCTGCCGAGGCAAAGGATCTTCCAGGTGGGACAAGGCAGGCAGCTCTGTCCCTCTCTCTGGTGACCTTGAGCAGCTCGCTCAGGTCCCTGAATTATCTGGAACTATTCAACTCTTCTTATCCCTAATTCTTCCATCTTTTTTATTCCCCCCCGGCAGAACTGGCACGGATTTCTTGCCCAGGCTCGGGCAGTGGCTGCCATGGAGATGTGGAGCCTGTTGGGGATGGAAGGATGAAAGGATGGAAGGATGGAAGGATGGCTGCGGGAATTCTGCACAATCCGAGCACTAGGTGCTGCTCTCGCTGCAGATTCCGAGCGCTGGGATCGTTTCGGGACGTCAGGACAGAGTTCGAGTGAGGCTCTTGAGGCAACGCGGCTCTGAGTCCCACCGGGAATCAGGCAGTGGCTCCAACAGGGTTTATTTTGGCTGTGGGGATTTAATTCCCTCCTCTCTCCCTGGCTGCATTCCGGGGTCACTCCAAGGCACAAGGACAGGTTTGAGCCTGACATAACTGGGACACAACTGGACACACTGGGAGAGCTGGGAATGTTCACTTGGAGGGGAGAAAGATCCCAGGAGAGCTCAGAGCCCCTGGCAGGGCCCAAAGGGGCTCCAGCAGAGCTGCAGAGGGACTGGGGACAAGGGCTGCAGGGCCAGGAGGCAGGGAATGGCTTCCCAGTGCCAGAGGGCAGCCATGGATGGGATGTGGGGCAGGGATTGTTCCCTGGCAGGGTGGGCAGTGCCTGGCACAGGGTGCCCAGAGCAGCTGGGGCTGCCCCTGGATCCCTGGCAGTGCCCAAGGCCAGCTTGGCCATTGGGGCTGGGAGCAGCCTGGCACAGTGGGAGCTGTCCCTGCCATGGCTGGGGTGGGAATGGGTGGGATTTAAGGTCTCTCCCAACCCAAACCATTCTGTGATTCTATCACTGTGCTTTCAATAACTTTAAGAACTATACTACTGAGAAAAGCAGGTCTAAAATGTACAAAATACTTGCTTTTCTTTAATAAAAATCAGGTTTGGCTGCTTTTTTTGTGTGTGTGGGTGAGTTTTTTTGTTGTTGTTTTTTTTTTTTTTTATAAAGTACCTGCACTGAAGTTTTCAAATGCATCTGTCTCAAGTGTGGTTTCACATCCCAATTTATTTTCTTGCTGTTCCAGAACACTCTGTGATCTTGCAGCATTTTAACAGACAGAAAATCTGTGTTTTTCAGGCCAGGGAAGTCACTGAGTGCTGAGGACACTTTTCTGAACTGGGGACTGGGTCAAACCCTGATAATGCTTTCAAGAGCTAAAATCAAAGCACTTTTCACAGGTTAATTTTGGACAAGTAATAACTCCAAGGTGATAAACACTTTGTACCTTGATGCCTTACAGAAGGAAAATTTAAGCCTGGCTAAAACCTGTCCTTACATTTGGATATCTGTCACAGTAACAGAGTCCTCCATTGTCACAGATGGGAGGTTTCAGGAGAGTTTTCCTCCTGCAAAGCAATTCAATTCCCCATATTGCCCCTCTGACATTTCCCTGGTTTCAGCTTGGTCACTAAATGACATCTGCAAGGTCAGGAGAAACACCTGGAAGAACATTCCCCTGTGGCTGCTTGCAGGGTCGTGACCTTGAAGTGCTCTTTTTGCTCAAGTGGGGACAGGAAAAACATCACTTTTTCTGTCTCCTGCTGAGTCAGACCACGACTGAAATCATGCAAAGTGTGTTTTATTTTCCTTTCACCCAGAAACCTCCAGAAGGAAGGTGACAATTCTGCAATTCTCAGGCTGTGGTGGTGATGGGGAGGAGTTTCCCCTCAGGGCCCTGCTTCAGGAGGTGTCCTGAAAACTGCACCAAGGCTTGTCCAACTCCACAAACAGCTCACAGCACAGAGAGATGGACAGAGGAGGGTTTTTCCCAGCCCACCTGAGGTGTTCACAGTGGGGAGAGAGCAGCAGCTCAGTGCCACAAAACGTGCTGGGCTCAGCCTCCACCAGGCCAGGGCTTTGGAAAGAACCCCAAAAACCACCCCCAAACCCCTCTAATGATGAAAGCCCTGAGCTCAGGTTTTGAAGCAGCGCTGGAAACGTCTGGTTCTTCTCTCCCTCACCTGGCAGCTCACCTGAAACCTGAGCTCTCTTATTACCCACCTGTTATTCAGTAATTGCACCTGGGACTGGGCACCAGGGAGTCCCAGAGGAGCCAGGGTGTAGCTGGGAACAACCTCCTGACCAGTTCCTCTGGAAAAACTTCTGGTGTTTACCAGCAGTGTGAGGAGTTTTTCCTCTCCTGGTGCTCCAGTTCATCCCAGAGAACCTGGCCCCAAAGAGCCAGGACTGAACTCACCCCATCACAACCGTGGGCTTGTTCCTGCAGCTGCTGGAGGGGTTGCTGGGGTTTTTTTGGGGGGGTTTCCCTCTTTCTCAGGGGTTCCAGAGGCACAGCTTCAATCCAGCCCAGGTGGGTGTTTTTCCACAAAAAAGTCCTTGTACTTGGGCAGCTAAATCAAGAGTTCCCTGGGGATGGAGCCTGTGCCCACCCTCCAAAATCTCCCTGCCCAGGCACGACCTGACTCATTTTTAGAAGGGTTTTTCACTCAGTGGGAAGGACAGAAAACCATTTTTTCCCCCCTTCAAACCAGAAAGAATGATTGAAAACCCACAAAAATGGTTAGGGGATTTCCAAACCGGGGGAATGTCAATCAGGAGTTGAACTCTCTGCCCTCAGCATCACAAACCTCCTCTAAAAGCTCTTGATCTGCAAAACCAAGCACCTCAAACCACGTTTTCCTGCCCTCCCTGGGAGGTTTCAGGTCAGTGCTGTTTTATAGGAAAAAGATTCATCATTATTATTTTGTTGTGCATGTGATGCTTCTGGGGAACTCGTGGTGGTTGCATTTATTTTCCATCCACCCATTGTAGAAGGGGGAGAAACCCATAACCAGGTGCTTGTAGACTTGAAAAAACAATCTAAATTCTTTTAAGATGCTGTAGGACACCTGAAAAAAATTAATTTAAGGCTGAGCTGGCTGGGGGAATAAACACTGACTGCAAATCTTTGACTAGGAAAGGTGATGTGGGTCCACTTGGATTGTCTTAGGGATTATTTATTTGTCTCATGAGGTTGGCTGTGAAATATCAGAGGTAAAAAGAACTGTTTTGGGGGAGGTGGTACAAAGGGCTGGGTGTCACCATCTCCCACCTTGGCAGGGGAGCAGCCAGAATGTGGCCCTGAGGCTCAGGAGATTGGGGAATCTATTTTCAGCTCTGCTTTGGACCTGCTGATTGGCTTCTAATTATTCCACACCTCAGTTCCCCCATCTACAAAAAAAGAAAAAAAAAAAAAAAAGCAAGATACCAGCATCCTTTATAAATAGCTCTCGATTCTGTTGATGAAACACAGTTTATTAATAGCAGTGGTACCTTCTCACACACGCTGCCAGGGGGAAAAAAATCATTGTAAATTCACAAATGCCACTCAAATGATGGAAATGTGCAAGGGGCTCTGGAGGAAATAAAGCAGAGGAGGAGCACCAGGCCTGGTTAGATATTGGGGCTCCAGTTTGTTCATTGCCACAAGAGGGAAGCCAACACTAATAAAATAATTTTATTTGTGCATGAGCCATGGTGATTGTGAAGGGTTTTACCCATTTCAAGGCTGTTGTTTGTCCTCTTTCCTCGTTGCAAACTTGCACTTGATCTTATGTCAAAACCCAGGGAACATTATTCCACATTCCCTTTGGTCAATGCCCTGTGAAATGAATTCTGTGGATTTGCCTGTTTGAATGGCAAATCCATAAACCTAAAACAGAAAGTTGGGACGAAACTGAGCCAGTTGCTCTTGTAGTGAATTTTAAGAAAGGCCTTGTACAAATAAGGGGAAGTCTGGTGGATGTGGGGCTTGAAAAAATTAAGATGGTGTTTTCCCTCATTTGGTGAGAAATTAAAGACAAATCACAGTCAGAGGTATTTTTAGGAGTTTTTACCCCACAGCAATGACCAAATTAATTCAGGAGGTCTCCTGACTCTTGCTCACAACGTGTGTGAGCATCCTCTCCGTGGCTTCACCTGTCATGGCAAAGCTGCTCTCACTGACTCTGCTGCAGAGCACAGGATCTGCAGCTTTGGGGGATTTATGGAGCAGGGAGGAACCTGTGAAAGTCACCCTGCCTCGGGTCACACACACTCAAGGCAAAACCCTGGTGGCTCAGGATTTGTTGTTGCATCTCTGTCTGCAGCCTGACATTGGAACTCAGGATTTTGGGAGAGGGCTGGGAAAGTGCTGAAAGCAGAGCAAAGAGGGGGCTTTAAAATAGTTCCTGTGACACTGAACAAAAGAATCATCACCCAAATTCCTTTGGTGGATCTTTTCCTCACTGTCCTCTGGATCTCTGCAAGGTAGGAATGTTTGAGAGTTGCTGTTCAGGTTTCTGTAGAGCACTGGAACTTATTTTTTTTTCCCCTGGGAAAGGGCTTGGGCTGAGCTGCCCAGGGAGGTTTGGAGTCCCTGTGTGTGGCAGTGCTCAGGAGCAGTCTGGGGGTGGCCCTTGGGGACAGGCTTTGGGCTGGTGCTGGAGCTGCTGGGGTGGCTCTGGCTGATCCTGGGGGGCTCTTCCCACTTTGGGATTGCTGGCATAGGACAGTGCTCAGAGATCAGAATTCCTGGTGTTTGGAAGTCAGGATTTTTGAGGAAAGGGAGGCCAAAGCAGTGCAGAAAATCACCCCTGGGGAGGTTTCCTGTGAGGACCCCGAGGGTGTTCCCTGCAAGTGCAGAGAGGGAACCAGGGCAAGGTTGGGAAAGTCACCGACAGGGATTGCGGTCCCCAAAGGACATTTGCATAACAAGCTGCTTTGTTCATTCTATTTTAATGTGCTTTAGGAACATTTTGGGTGTTTTGCTCTCCTCCCCTTCCCAGCAGGCAGACCTGAAACAGCTGCCCCAAAGATGCTGCTGGGTTCAGAGGATTTGTCAGGCTCAAAAGGAGAAACAGCCAGAAATATTCCCATGGCCCAGGTGGGCAGAGCCCTCTCACACATTGCTCAGGAATTCCCACACTCCCACCCCTTCTCCTTCCCCTCTGCTGCTGTTTCAGGCCCCAGTCCTCGTGGATCTGGGCATGTGTTTAACTCTGAGGACATGAGCAGTCACACTGAGGAGATTCACATGACTCAAATCATGCACTCGCATAGGGATTTCCTGAATGAAGGGCATAAAAGGAAACGGCCAGGTTAAAAATATTGCCTGGGTTTTGTGCCTGATGCAACACCTTTGACACCAGTGGAATTGTACAGGGCTGAGCGGGGTCCAGCTCCCTCACCTGCCAGTTTCCATTGCCGTGTTTATGGTGGGATAAAAGTCAAGCCTGTGCTTGGCTGAGGGGAATTCCGACTCCTTTGTGTCCTTCAGGACAGGATCCTGCCCATGGAGCTTCAGCAGAGCTGCATTCCCCGTGTCCCCACTGCCCAGGCACTGCCACAGGGGTGGCTGAGGTGACAAACAGAGCAGCTCTGGCCTGTCCTGCCACTTCCCTGCTCCTGTCCAGTGCTGGGACACTCGGTGGCCTTGTCAGGGGCTGCTGCTCCTGGGGCAAGAGCCCCTCTTCTCTTGGCTGGGGTCTTGGCTGCTTCTCTTTGTGTCCTGCACCAGCCCTGCTCTGTATCAAACAGCTGGGAGGTGAACACTGATGTAAAAATATTTTAAGGTGTTGAAAAAACCTCCCTTAAGAACGTTTCTCTCTCTTTTCCTGTGGCCAGGTGCCCACGTGGTGTTTTTTGGGGAGTCCCACAGTGAAGGTCTGGGAGTTGAGTGAGGCCAAACTCACCCTCATGTGCAGGTCCCCCGTGTTTCCCTGCAGATCCCCCAAAGTGTGTGCCACACCCGCTCCCGGTAATCCCCAAAACTTGGGGAGCGGGGAGAACGAGGGGAGCAAAAACCCACCCCGAGGCACAACCCTGGCTAAACAACCCCGCGCACCCAGGGCTCCTGAGGGATCTCTGACGAGATCTATCTTTAGTCCGAGAGTGAGTCACATCATTGTGATGCGACTTTACGGTTTGTTGGAGGTATGAGCCAGGCCATGGGACCGCGAGCATCATGGGATGGAGCTGTAAAATTCCACTGCTCCCTGCTCTCTAAATCAGCTCGGGAGAGCAGCACGGAGCAGGGAGCCTGGGGCTGGGGGGGATGTTTGAGGGGTGGGGGAAGCACCCTGGGCACGGCGTGGGGAGAGGCAGCGGCGCCGGGAGCCGGGCGGGGGGAGCCGGGCACACCTCGGGGACGGCTCGGTGTGGCCGCAGTCACGTCCGTGGCACCGCAGCTCTGCGCGGATGCTGCCGCGTTGCTAAGCGACATCGGCAGGCAGCGATGCTCCGGCGGGCGCAGCGGAGCATCGCTGCCGGGAAAAGGTTTCGTTTTCTGCCGGCCCGGGGGGTGCTGCCAGCCCGGGGTGTGGGGTGGGAGTGGCGGGCAGGGTGTGTCCGTGGCGGGCCGTGATTCCCGAGCTCCTGCCGTGCCCCCAAGGTGCTGGGCAAGGTGGGATAAAATGAGACTGAACCGCCAGGCGGTGACGGGGATGTGACGGGCAGGATGATCCCTGTAACGCAGAGCCCCTGCCATTTGTTCTCGCACGGATTTGTGGAAAAGCTCTCCCAGCCCACGGAGTTCAGCTGATCCCCGCTTTGTCACTGAGGGCCACCTCCGGGGATGGGGACTCCAAACCCCCCTGGGCAGCCCCTGCCAAATGAAATCCTGCGGTGAGTCCCACGTGCTCGTGTACACAAAACCCACACAAGTTGTTCTGAGGCCCCTCCAGCCCCCAGATCATTGGGATGATCCCATCACGAAGCAGTGGCGATTTTTTTTAGTGCAGTTTTGATGGAGTCTCCCTGCTGAGCCCCCTCCTTGAAATGATTCCATCGCCAGCTGTTGCACACAAAAAGAGAAGCCCAATCCCCTTCTGGAAGAAGCTGAGGGGTTGTTCTGGAAGGCAAAGAGCAGCCAGCCTGGTCCCCAGGGCCACAGCGGAGGTGACACCCGCAGTGTCCTGTCCCAGGGCAGGAGAGGTCTCAGCACAGGCCAGGCTTTGAGCACAACCCAAACCCCCCCTCCAGCTGAAACGCTCATTTTTTTTCGGGCAGATCATCGCTGGCAGCAGGTGGTGAGAGGGGAGGGATGCAGAGGAGCTGATAAAAGGCAGCAGACAGCTCCTGGCACGTGAGCCTGCCTGGGTTTTTCCGCTGCGCAGGGGCGTGAGCCAGGCAGGGAGGCGAGCAAGAGAGGAAAACCACACTGGCAGCATCCACAACGGTCTGGGGAGACAGATCAACAGCTGCCCTGCCCTTGGCTTGCACTTGAAGACACCCCAGCACCAGGCAAAACAGGGGCTTGTGCTGACAAATTTTGGGAGAGAGGCAGTTTCCTCATGGCCGAGCCCACCCTGTACCTGCACAGCCTCCTGCTCTGGGAGATAAATCAGGTGCAAGTCTAAAATAATCCCCCAGTTTAGGCCTGGATTGGAATAGAAGAGATCAGAGCAGATTCTGGAGGAGCTGAGCCCCTGCAGCTTGAGGCAGAAAGCGCTCTCGTGGCGCTCAGTGGCGTTTGGCCAAGAGCAGAACAAAGGCAGCCACAGAAACTTCCATTTTTTCACCAAACTGCAGCAGACCGAGGCAGATTTGGCACTCGAGGCTCAGCCCCCTCCTGCAGGCTCCTGGATTTTTGTTTGTGCAAAAAGCAAATTTAATAATTTAACCATAGGAGAAGATGCTCAGAATTTGCGGCGGCTGCAGGAAATCCACGGAACACTTTGGAGGGAGAACCACTGCTGCAGCCACACAAAATTCATCCTCCAGGCACAAGGGCCAGCTGCAAGTCCTGGGTTTGCAGCTCTTATTTTGTCAGGTGAGATAAAAAAGAATATAGTCTGTCTTTAAAAAAATTTTTACCACCTTTAGCAAGATATTTCTTCAACAAAACGCTTCAACAAAAGCGACAGCAAACACACAAGGGGTGGGAAAAACGTGTAGATTTTCACTGAAGGTTTGCAAGTCTTTCTGCCACTTCATGAAGGATGGAGCTGTGGGTGTGGGGAGGTCCTGGAATGGATTATCCAGGAAAAGTTTGGACTCTCCATCCCTGGCAGTGCCCAAGGCCAGGTTGGCCATTGGGGCTGGGAGCAGCCTGGCACAGTGGGAGCTGTCCCTGCCATGGCTGGGGGTGGATTGAGAGGAGCTTTTAGGTCCCTCCTAACCCAAACCTTGTGTGATTCCATGATTAACACAAATGATGACTTATCCCAGCTCTTCCTGAGGGCTGAGAGTCATCACAACAAAATCTAGAGGAGAAATTGCTCCTTACCCCCAAAGGGTGCCAAAAACGGCGCGGAAAGGAGAGCAGTGTTCAGCTGGGCAGAGGTAAAAAAAGAAACAAGATAATCTCCAGTGAAATTGGAAATAAAAAAAACACCCCGAGGGTGTTTTCTCTGCGAGTTTCGTGGTAAATACCACTCAGTTTTCGGGCTCGTTAATATCTGATTATTGCTCCTATTCAGCAGTAGCCCCACCTACTTTTGTCTCTGTTTCGCGGGCACGTCCCGGCAATTTGCCAGCTGGAGGTTGTGCTGGGAGCTGGAAATAACTGTATCATCATTTCATTAGCACCTGGCTGGGGGGAGAGGATCCATTAATCCGGCTCTGGAGGCACCCACTGTGAGAAACGAGGGAGGAGGCCCACTCCAAACTCTCCCGTAGTGAAAGGGAAGCTGCAATTATTTCTTGAATTTTTTCTACTTCCTCAAACAGATCACCACAGCTTCTTAATTTTTTTTCCCCTCTTCTATATATTTGCAAGAAATAAGGTTTGATTGTTTGTTTCGTGTTACAAGAGATGTCACAGCCTCCTTTTTTTTGTTCCAAGGGACTCAGGGTCAATGTAATCTAAAAAAACCAGCTCCAACAGAACAAACTTGTCACAGGTAAATCCCCGGGGACTGCATCTGCTGCTGTTCTCCCTCAAAAAAGGATTTTGCATGTTTCCCTTTCCTTTGCATCCAGCCTGGGTGGATAAAGGAAAAAGTCAGCTCGTCCTTTAGCTCTGCTGCTGAGGCCTGGAGGTGGGAGGTGTTCCTGGATAAAGGAATTTCTGTGCTGGGAACAAAAGGAGCTGATCGTTCAAAGGCACTCGAAAGTCTCCTTAAACCTGTTCGGACCATCAGGATCATCTCCTCAGACTTCCTGCAACATTTTCAGGCCATTGATCCTCAAATCCAGGTCCAAATTCCTCTCCTCACCCTCTGAGAGGTGTTTGAGCTCTAAAAGAGGCTGTGATCATCTGCTTTTAATGCTCAATTAAAATCTCTTCCTTGGATTTTGCCTTTGGATTTGCTGCTGCAGAGTAGCCAGGCCCAGGTTTGGTTGCAAAGACATCCACAAAGATTGATTTTAAATATTGCCAGAAGCAGGCTGAGATTTATAATTGTTATTAATATATTTGTTTAATATATTTAGAATCACTGAGTATTTTTAGAACCACAGAATGGTTTGGGTTGTAGGGACCTTAAAGACCCTCTGCTTCCAACCCCCCTGCCATGGGCAGGGGTGGCATCAATAGATCAGCTTGATCAGGGGCCCCTTTACTGTCATTTATATTTACTTTGAATTCCACCGAAACATTTATTTATGCCTGTATTTCGAATTGCAGTGAATTGAAAAATGGACAAAAATAAAAAGTTCATTTTTTTGTGTGGTGGTTTTAATTTTGTTTATTTGAAGAAACACTCCCCCTAAGCAGTGAAGAAAAAGAAATCTGGATTCTTAATTTTTTCTTTTTTTTAGATGTAGACATTTCGAGATGTTTTTTCCTTTTTTTTTTTTTTTAATGAGGGGAAAATGAAAACAAAAATAGCATAACTCCTTCCTTTATCCAGGCATTTTTAATAGCAGAGCCCTAAAATCTGGTTTGGAAGAGGGAAGATGCGTTACAGAAATATCCCAGCAGGCATTTTTCTGCCCTGATCCTGGCCCGGTGACAGGAACACCCTCCTGAATATTTTTCCAGCCCAGGGAAGGCTGTGGATGGCTGGTTTAGAGACCCTGGGCCAATTTTTGGTTTGTCCCTTGCGGCGCTGTCCGTGTCGGGGCCACCTGACAGGACCGAGGAGAACGCGCCGGAAAATTCCGGGATGGAGAAACAGCCACGGAAATGTCCCTTCCTGCTGCTCAGGAGCTCCTGCCCGGCGAGAAATCTGTTGTTGCAGCGCGGGGGAGTAACAGGAGCCGGGTTTTGATGCTCCCCGTGTCGTGCAGGGTGACGCCGGCGCTCAGGTGTAACCTGAGCCCAGGGAAGCGATGCCAGCGTGTCACCGCGCTCCCGGGGGCTGCTCAGCCCTGAAATCCAGGCTTTTCCCTGTGTTCTGGGGTTGGAAAAAAGGGCAGAGTTGGACCCCTGAGCTCGTGGGGCTCCAGGGGTTGAGGTGGCCCCAAAGATGACAGGGAATTCTGATGGAGCTCTAAAACTGGAGAAGGAATTAATCCTTGGCTTAATTCACGCAGGAGTTGCTGTCTTGGAGCTCTGTTCACTGTCAGACAGGAGGACAGACAGCAGGACAGACAGCAGGACAGACAGGAGGACAGAACTTCCAGCTCCCTGCCCAGGTTCCTGTCACACAAACTAAAATTTGTTCTGACTCCTCGTCACGGACTCCCCCGGATGAGTTGTGGGGTCCTGTTTGCTCCTTGGCAGGAAATCCCTGTAAGGTTCTGCCTGAGGCTGGAGGGATCCCTGCTCACCACTGCACCTCCCTGGCACAGAATCCCCAAAATCCCTGAGGCTGGAAAAGCCCTGCCAGCCCAGGCAGTCCCAGCTGTGCCCACCTTGTCCCCAGCCCAGAGCACTCAGTGCCACCTCCAGGGGACACCTCCAGGCATGGGCACTGCAAAGCTCCCTGGGCAGCCCCTGCCAAGGCCTGAGCTCCCTTTCCATGGGCAAATTCCTCCTGAGCTCCTTCCTCTCAGCTGTTTTCATCTTCTCCCACAGCTTCTGTCTGTATTTGATGAACCTTTTCAGAGGATTCTCATTTTATTTATCTTCGAAACATCTTTCAAACCACTGCAATGGTATGAACAACAACAAATTTATTTTTTAATCAAAAATATTAAAGGCCTGGATTTTATGGGTTGCATCTTTTAATTCACTCAACAGTTCTGAAGAGCAAGTCACAGGAAATGGGGTTGGGAAAGTCTCTTTGCTCACCAGTCCCTGTCAGTGCTGAGCTGCCTCTCCACGGGACATTGTCAAATGCTTTTTCCAGCTCATGTTTGACTGGCCAGATGAAACATTCCCATGTGGGTTCCCGTTGAAGGGGGGAGTGGATATTGCAAGAAATGCTGAGAATCCCCCCCTCCCTGAGCTCTGCTGCCCTGTGGGAAGGTGCCAGCAGAGGAAAACCAGCACAGAGCACGTAAAATCACTGGCCAGAGGTTTGGAATAACAGCTGATGGGAGGGAGGAGGAAAAAGACCCCATTTGTGGGTGACATTTTTCCAGGCTTTAAATTTAAACAGGGTTAATTTAGAAAGTTCTAGAATGGCCATATCTGTTTCCAGAGGGGAAAAAAAAAAAAGGCCTGGATTTCTCAATCAGCTCAAATGTCCCTGGCCATATGTATTGGCATTGGGACTCCTCTTTCCACACAAAACTAACCCCAGGATTAGGAACACCAGTAATTATTTGTTCAAAGTGAAGTCTAGAAATAAACCTCATCAGGATCCAAATCTTGTTAAATATTTTGTGGTGCTGCTGGACAGAAGGAAGACATTTCGGATTTGTAGTTATAATTAACTATTAGGAGGGAGAAAATACTCCCAAAGTTTCCTTCCCTTTTTTTTTTTTCCTCATTTTTCAGGGACTTTTATGTGGGCAAATTCTGCAGCTGGAGAATTGGAGAAAATGCTGGAAGAGTGATGTTAATTAAGAAATGGAATTATTCAAGTGCTAATTAAATGTAAATTGATATATAGGAAAACAGGAAACACTGGCTGCTAACATAGGTCAAAACAAGGAAACCCAGGTTGGACTTTTTGAGATTTAAGCAGGATTTTGAGCAAATCTCTTTATTTGCAACAGAATTAGAAGGGTTAAAATCTGTCTCTGAAGTTGTTTAATGAAAGTGAGTGCCCTGGCATGGGGATGGAATCACCTCACCAGGATCCACAGGGAATTTTCAAGGGGTACCAAGTGGAAAACAGAGGCTGGAGGGAGCCAAGGTGGCAGAGCCTGTGGCTGTTTGTAGAATTTGGATTTTGGCAGGATGTGACGTTGTTTGAGGAGGCTTTTCTGCTGATTCTGAAGAGAGTTATATCTATATCTATATCTATATCTATATCTATATCTATATCTATATCTATATCTATATCTATATCTATATCTATATCTATATCTATATCTATATCTATATCTATATCTATATCTATATCTATATCTATATCTATATCTATTTCTATTTCTATTTCTATATCGATATAATCTATATCTATATCATCTATATCATCTAATCTATACAATCTATACAATCTAGATCTAGATCTAGATCATATATAGATCTATATGTCTATATCTATATATCTTTATATCTATATCTGTATCTATCTCTCTATATCCATATTTATATCTATAGATCTATATGTATGTATCTGCATCTATATATCGATATCTGTATGTATTTATCAATATCTATATAATCTATATATCTACATCTATGTCTCTATATATCGATATTTATATATCTATATATCGAAGTATATATCTATATATCCCTATATGAACATCTGTATCTATATCTAATCTATGTCTATAGCTCTACATCCATATTTATATCTCTATATCCACATTTATATCTCTATATAATATTTGTATCTCTATATCCACATTTATATGTCTATCTATATATATAGCTGTATCTGTGTATCTATAGATTTATATTTACATCTCTATCCATATCTATATATCTATAAATATATCTGTCTCTATATCTCTATATCTAGATAGACCTATATACATATCTATATCTATATAATATATATATCTACATCTGTCTATGTCTATATATANTAAATATCTGTATCTCTCTATATATCTCTATGTCTATGTCTATATATCGATATTTATATATCTATATCCATATTTATATCTCTATATCCACATTTATATGTCTATCTATATATAGAGCTGTATCTGTGTATCTATAGATTTATATTTACATCTATATCCATATATCTATATCCATATTTATATCTCTATATCCACATTTATATGTCTATCTATATATAGAGCTGTATCTGTGTATCTATAGATTTATATTTACATCTATATCCATATATCTATATCCATATTTATATCTCTATATCCACATTTATATGTCTATCTATATATAGAGCTGTATCTGTGTATCTATAGATTTATATTTACATCTATATCCATATATCTATATCTATAGCTATATCTATAAATCTCTATATCTCTCTATCTCTTTATCTAGATATATATATACATATCTATATCTATATCATCTAAATATCTCTATGTCTATATCTATATATCAATATCCATCTATAACTATCTATATCTCTCTATATCTATATATCCATATTTATATCTATATATTGATTTATCTGTATCTCTTTATCTCTCTATGTCTACATCTCTGTCTATATATCTACATCTCTCCATATCTCTATATCATATCTACATCTCTGTATCTCCTTATCTCTATACCTATATCGATACAGATAAATCTTTCCATATTTCTATATCTCTATCTCCATATCTCTGTGTCTCTCTCTCTATCTCTGTATCTTTCTATATCTAAATCTAAATCTCTACCATCTTTATCTATACTCTCTCCATATCTCTATATCATATCTACATCTCTGTATCTCCTTATCTCTATACCTATATCGATACAGATAAATCTTTCCATATTTCTATATCTCTATCTCCATATCTCTGTGTCTCTCTCTCTATCTCTGTATCTTTCTATATCTAAATCTAAATCTCTACCATCTCTCTCTATACTCTTTCCACATCTCTCCCCCCAGCAGCAGCAGCAGCCTCTGTGCAGGTCTCTCTCCAAGCCCTGCCTCACTGAGGTTTCTGGCTTTCCACCCTTTCCCAGGTCATCAGCTCCCCCCTCACCCCTTCCAACGCCATTTCACCTCCTCTGTTCCCTGCTTTCCTGGAAAATGATGGAAGAGACCTTTGGGGTTTCAAGATGGATGAGGTGCTTTGAATCACCCCGAATTCAGCCCTGCAATTTTAGCCTTTACTCATGACACGGCTGCTCTGCTCCTTCCCTCCCCTCCCTCCCTCCCATTTTGTAACCTGCCTTTCCCAAATGCCACGAGGATCAGGATGATCCCTTTGGGTTCCTCCTGCAGGGCCAGGAAATCACAGCTGACTCAGACCTGCCTGGTCCTCGTCCTCTCTGACAGCAGCTCCGTGTGACAATTGGTGAAATTATTCTGATTGTTGCTTGCCCCAGACACTTCTGACATCAAAGCTTTCTTTTGCAGCCCTCAAACACTTCTGAGAGTAAAAGGCTGGAGAACCTGTGGGAATGGAGCCAGGCTGGGAGAGCTGGGGGTGCTGAGCTGGAGAGGAGAAGCTGCAGGGAGAGCTCAGAGCCCCTGGCAGGGCCNCAGCCATGGATGGGATGTGGGGCAGGAATTGCTCCCTGGCAGGGTGGGCAGGCCCTGGCACAGCTGGGGCTGCCCCTGGATCCCTGGCAGAAAAGATAAAAGTGCCCCTTTCTACAGTGCAGTGAAAGAGGAAACAATTGGTTGGTTTGATTAGAATTTATATTCCTGTTATTCCTGGTGGCTGTTCCAAGACAGTGACAGGAATTTATCACTGGGAGAAGAAAGAGGCCACTTTCCCCCTCTGCTTTTTTCTTTAACACTTTATCACCTTACCAATACATCAATCAGTTTGTTGGTGATTTTTACAGCACAGCTCACAAACATTCCCAGAGTTTTTTTCCTGGAAATGAGTAAAACAAACCTCAGGAAGAAAGTTGACACAACATGTTTGTTTGCTTTTTTTTTCTTTTAATCACAAAAATCTTGCTGGGCACTGATCAGTGCTTTTTCTAAACAAGAATTGCTCCAGATTAAACAAGAAAAGAGACCAAACCACCCAGGGCTTGCTTGTTTTGGACACTGTTCCTGCAGAGGTGTAGCTGGTGAGCATCCTGCCACTTTGATCAGTTGAACAGAGAAAACATAAGGCGAGTTCACAATTTATTCTGCCAGCTGCCCAGGCAATTATTTGAAGCTCCTTAGTTCACCTGACCTTTAAAACTTACTTTAACAGACAATCACATCTGATCAAGTGGAGTGTTAAGGTCAGCTCTGGCTCTCAGAGCAGAGCAGAGCCAGCCTGTTGTGCAAGCAGAGCTGGGCATTTAAAGGACATCATTGTTCTGCAAGTGCAAGAGAAGATGACTTTAAAACATGGCAGACTAAAGGTGATGTGGATTTAAATTGAGGTTCAGAGCCAAACAGACTGAGCCAAAACAGGGCCAGAGATTAAGTGCTGCCATTTGGCCAGGCCTTGGTCACTTAAACTCAGCCCTGGTTGTTTTCTGCTCGAGTCCTGAGGAAAGGAAACCTGTAGAAAACACGTGCAGAGTGTGCTGGAATATTCCATGTTCCCAGGCTGGAATGCTGCAAAGAGCCCGTTTCAGCCCCATGGAGCACCTGGAGTGCTTTTCTGACATAACTTAAGCCAGGCCTAATGGCCAGGGGGGAAACGTTCCCCTTGTTCCACTCCCTGCTTCCCTCTCAGATTAAACTCCCAGGGACTTCATGGCCAGTTTGTCTTGATGGAATAATAATTGGATAAACCTCAAGGTCTGACTCAGACAAGGGCTCTGTGAGCCACCCAGATACAGCAGCTCCTTTGGCTATTAAAAAAAAAGAAAAAAAAAAGGAAAAAAAAGGGCTGTTTGGGGTGATTTTATCTTTGAGGAGAAAGACTTGGCCCTTTGGTAGCTGCTGCTGTGAGAATGTTCCACTCCTGTCCATGTTGGGATTCCACCCCAGGACCTTGGCACATCCTTCCTTTGGAGATGTGGAAGCTCCAGGTGTGGCAGAGGAACATGGAAGTGCCTTGATCTTCACCTTCAGTGGTCCAGTGACAGCAGAGATGTTGGTTTTGACCAGAAGGGAAGCTAAAAATCTATTTGCTGCAAGGTCTGGGGTGGATTCCAAATTTTAAATCTCACCAATCCCCTTTATTCAATTCACTGAGGAGAGAACAACTTGTAGGGAGTAAATAGGGAGTAAAACATGATCCATTCGTTTCCACTCCGTGTCCCATGATACCAATTATTCCTGGGATTAAATCTCCTTAGGGATGGGAGCTGGAATTGCCTGGTCCCAGCCCATCCCATGCCCTGGGAATGGAAATGAGGAAAGGGATTGGGACTGGGACTGGGACTGGGACTGGGACTGGGATTGGGACTGGGATTGGGACTGGGATTGTGTCCCTGTGCACCCCACAGGGTGCCCAGAGCAGCTGGGGCTGCCCCTGGATCCCTGGCAGTGCCCAAGGCCAGGTTGGCCATTGGGGCTGGGAGCAGCCTGGCACAGTGGGAGCTGTCCCTGCCATGGATGGGGTGGGAATGGGTGGGATTTGAGGTCCCTTCCAATGAAATCAGCCTGGGAAACCCAGCACAGAGGCTCCTCTTTTTCACCTGTTTTTGGACCTCTTGCCAGCACCTCCCAGACCTGGTACCTCCCTTCAGAGAGCAAAATCCCCACTCTCTGGTTCCAGCCTGGTGTTTTCAGGGCCCTGGGTAGGTGCAGCACATCCTTGAGGTGCCAGATCATGGTCAGACTCTGAAAGGGCCTGATTTTCACTTTGATAGCACAGGAAACTCACTGACCCACTAACCCTCCTCTTCCCCCTTGAAACAAAGCTCAAAATGCTCTATATTCTCCCTGCCTCCATTTTCTGAAGGGATATTTTACTCCTAGGTGCCTGTGATTCTTCTGCTGCAGCTTTGGGCTTCTTCTCAGCCTTGTCCAGCTCACCTTGATCAGCTCTTTTCCAATTTTGGGCAGCCTGGACAACACCCAGAGTTTTGTCCACCTGTTTGTGCCCTTTTCAGGAGACCTGGGAATGTCCCCTCACCTGGAGCCCTGAAGGTGAGTCTGGGGATTTTGCTTCCTTCCCACATCTCAGAGCATTTCCCAATCCAAAGCAGGAGAAGCCTCACACAGGCCTTGTCTGAGGGGAGAAGGGTGGGATGAGAACTGGGGGTGACCTCAGGGATGGGGATCAGTGGCACAAAGTCCCTTTTGCCCCCAGTGGAGTCCCAGGGGTCAGTCCCTGGGCTGGCTGAGGGGACAGAGGGGCTCTGGATGCAGCAGGAGGGAGGAATGGGCTGGCCCAGGACCTCGTGCAGCTCAAAATGGGGGAATAAACCAGGGAAGTCTGGCAGCAGGAAAAGAAAACCTCATGTTCCAGAACCTGCTGGGGAACAGAACAGGACCTGGAGGTCCTGGTGGGTGCCAAGGTGACCATGAGCCAGCAGCCAAGGGGGACAGTGGACAGGATGATGGCAGCAGGCTGAGGGAGGGGATCCTGCCCCTCTGCACACCTGGAGCACCGTGCCCAGCTCTGGGATCCTCCGTGCACAGGGACTGGAACAGCACAAAGGTGGTGATAAGGGTGGTGATGCCTCCTGTGGGGAAGGACTGGGAGAGCTGGGACTGTGGGAAGGCTCCAGGATCTCACCCATGCCCATGGACACTGCAGGGAGGGGCAAAGGGACGGGGCCAGGCTCTGTGCAGGGCACCCAGTGCCAGAGCTGGGGACACAAACAGGAGCAGAGGAGGTTCCCTGGAACATCTGGGAACGCTTTTTCCCACTGAGTGAAATGCCCAGGATGCCCAGAGGAGCTGCTGGAAGCTTTCAAGCCCTGTAGATACTCAAAACCCACCTGGACACAATCCTGGGCAAGCAGGGGAGCCTGGGCCAGGTGCTCTTCCCACCTCAGCCCCTCTGATCCTGTGACAAAGTGCCAGGATCGATCTCCCAGCCCCTGTGTTGCAATGGATGTCCCAGCCCTTTGCCAGCCAACAGAGAATTCCAGAGCCACCCAGCAGTGCCTGGAAACAGGCTGATATTTCCCCAAACTGCCCTGGCTGAGGGCCAGGGGTCACCTCACATGAATAAATATTCCCACACGTGCAGGTAGAGCGAAACGTGAGTTTATTTCTCCTCCCAACGAGGAAGGATTACTCAATGAATTAATCTGCAGTGAGTCACCAGGTAAATTGAAGTAATTGCTCACTGTTCCACATGTCATAAAAGTGGCAAGCAGAGATTTATGGATAACTGAAGATCTGCTGTTTGATAGCCCCGCCAGGTGCCACCGTTTGTGTCCCCTGGGGGAGGAGAGCCCTTGCCAAGGTGTGGATACCTGGCAGTGCCACGTGCCAAGGGACACCCTGGGCTGGAGAGAGCTGAGGGCAGAGATCCCCTGTCCCACTGTGACAACCAGAGGTGGCACCAGTCCCCTGCTGGCCACAGAGGTGCTGGTCTGGTGTCATCACAGCCAGGCTCCTCTGCCCTTCCCAGCACTTTGGATCCTCTGATTTCAGCAGGAAAGGGTTTTCAAGAGTGTTCAATTCCTAGAAAGGTCATGAAAATTAGGAATTGGAGAGAGTGAGGGTCAACTCAGCTTCTTGCCTGCAGAGGAGAAGCTTTGGGCTGAGCTCAGGGTGGCCTTGCAGGGCCTGAAGGAGCCCCAGGAAGGCTGGAGAGAGACAATTGCCAAGGGCTGCAGGGCCAGGAGGCAGGGAATGGCTTCCCAGTGCCAGAGGGCAGCCATGGATGGGATGTGGGGCAGGAATTGTTCCCTGGCAGGGTGGGCAGTGCCTGGCACAGGGTGCCCAGAGCAGCTGGGGCTGCCCCTGGATCCCTGGCAGTGCCCAAGGCCAGCTTGGCCATTGGGGCTGGGAGCAGCCTGGCACAGTGGGAGCTGTCCCTGCCATGGCTGGGGTGGCACTGGGTGGCCTTTGAGGTCCCTTCCAATAAAACCAGTCTGGAATTCCATGAACATCACCCCCAAGGGAGGCAGGCAGAATTCAGGGATTTGTTTGTATGGCAATGAGTATTTTAAGGCTGATCAGCCCAAACGTAGCTCTGGATGAGCTGCACTCCAGGCTGCTTCTTGCTTGACAGGAATCTTAGGGAGAGGTGCTGGGAATTGGTTTGGATGGAGGGTAAAGGGCAAAAAGTGACAGAATTAATAAAGTACAAAATGATGGAATTGTTGGGGTTGGAGCAGACCACCCCATTCCACCCCCTGACATGGGCAGGGACACCTTCCACTACCCCAGGTTGGTCCATCCTGGCCTTGAACACTTCCAGGAAATCTGGCTTTATCCACACCAGAGCTGGACAATAACCTGTGGAGTTTCCCCCTGTGATATTTTCCTTCTCCACCGTTTTCCTTTTCTAAAACAGGGATTTCCTTCAGGGCTTCAAGGAGCTGAACTTAAGATCATTCCCTGAACCCGTGTTCAGTAGAATTGTTGAGGGACTTGTAACAAAAATCTGGAGCCTTTTGAGGAGTGCTCAGGAGAAAGCTCCTGTTTTCCCTCCCAACCTGAGCGTTCCCAGATCCGGAATCCTGGTTCTGACCTCCCTGGCAGCACCATTTTCTCCTGTAGGGAATGTTTGCCTTCCAGGCTGGGTGTTGGGGCTTTGATGGACACGCTGCCTCATCCCTGGTGGCAGAGCCTGTGCCTCTGCCAGCATCTTCCCCCAGAAATGCTCCACACATCCAACGTGCTGGACACACACAGAGCCACGTCACAGAGGTGACGCAGGGAGAGACACACACAGCGCCCGTGGCCAAGGATGCCTTAATCACATCCTCCAAATGCACAGCTACACGCCCAGGAGGTGTTTTGAGGTCTATTATCTAACCCTGCTATGAATAAAGATTTGGTTTTTTTTCGTGTTGAGCATCGTCCTTCCCATTGGAGGGCAGAGCACCGGGGCAGTGGAAATTTTTCCCGTGGCACAGTGGAATTTTTCTTTCTCTTTTTCTTAGGCTGCTCCAAACAAATCTGCACTTTGGTCTTTCCACACACATTACTTCAGTAGCTGCCCTCAGGAAGCTTCTTTAAGCAGAAACTTACGTTGTGCTTGTGGTTTTGACAAATTCCAAGGACTTTTGCTGGTTTCCAGCAGGGAGATGATTCCAACCCTGTGCCCCCTCAGGGGAGCCCCCAGAGCTGCCCCAGCCCTGGGCCCAGCCCAGGGAGGGCCTGGAGCTGCTGCAGAGAGCCCAGAGGAGGCTCCAGGATGAGCAGAGGGCTGGAGCAGCTCTGCTGGCAGCAAAGGCTGGCACAGCTGCCATTGCTCAGCCTGCAGAGGAGAAGCTTTGGGCTGAGCTCAGGGTGGCCTTGCAGGGCCTGAAGGAGCCCCAGGAAGGCTGGAGAGAGACAATTGCCAAGGGCTGCAGGGCCAGGAGGCAGGGAATGGCTTCCCAGTGCCAGAGGGCAGCCATGGATGGGATGTGGGGCAGGAATTGTTCCCTGGCAGGGTGGGCAGTGCCTGGCACAGGGTGCCCAGAGCAGCTGGGGCTGCCCCTGGATCCCTGGCAGGGCCCCAGGCCAGGTTGGCCATTGGGGCTGGGAGCAGCCTGGCACAGTGGGAGCTGTCCCTGCCATGGCTGGGGTGGCACTGGGTGGCCTTTGAGGTCCCTCCAAACCCAAATCAGTCTGGGATTCTGGGATTCCCCACAAAACTGAGGGAAGGAGGGAATGACTTTGATGCTGTGCCAGAGAACACGAGGTGTTGTTTGGTCCCAGTCTGTGGAATCCCCTCACCTTAAGAGCTTTAATTTGCCAAGAGTGGTGATTTGTAGTGCTTGAATTTAAGTGCAGAACACCATAAAAACCAGCTGGAGGCTGAGGATTTTGGGTGCTTCATCCAGGAGAGAGGATCAAAAATCCAAAAGGAGAGGCTGGGGATGAGGTGTTGCTGTCCTGTGTCCCCAGTGGAAGGGAGGATTTATGGCTCTCACTGAGGATGAGTTGGTTTTGCCAGTTAATTTCTAACAGGAATGAGTGAGTGGGTGAAAGAACAACAAACACAAATGTAAAGAAAGCAATATTAAAGAAATTGAATGTTCCACTTTGTGACTGCCCAAGAGGACCCGGGGGAATGGCAGGAAAACAGGATTGAAAGGGAAAGGGACTTTCTAGAAGAGTAAATACAAATTAACATTAAACTACAGTGAAATTCCCAAGGAATTTTATTTTGCATCCACATGAAAACCAGGGTAATTCATCACCTTTAATGATGGTACAACAAATCCTGGCATGGGTTGAAATACTTCCCTGTTCTAAGAGTAGGAGAAAAATGTTTACCATGAGCACCAAATATGGACATTAATCATTATGTCTTTAATGCCAGGGCAAAACCACTTTCATGCTGTGAATATCCAGCTCCTTATTGTAATATTTAGAGTGAATAGACTGACTGAGGCAAGTCTAAAATTCCTAAAGAGCTCATGCAGCTGAGGCAGAGCTGCAGAGAAAACCTCAGGCCTCTTTAAATGTTTGGGCAGCCTGAGCTGTGGCTGCTCAGTTTCCACGAGGCTCAGGTGAAAAATGGTTGGAGGAGCAAGAAATGGGATATGAGGTGAGTTGAGGGTGATTTCACAAAACCTTTTGGTGCTGAGACAAGGAGTGACATTCCCAGAGTCACATTCAATCTGTCTGGGAAGGACAACACAGCCTCTGGGACAATGGGTGCAATTTTCCCAGCTGGCAGAGCTGGGAGAGCTCAGAGCCCCTGGCAGGGCCCAAAGGGGCTCCAGCAGAGCTGCAGAGGGACTGGGGACAAGGGCTGCAGGGCCAGGAGGCAGGGAATGGCTTCCCAGTGCCAGAGGGCAGCCATGGATGGGATGTGGGGCAGGAATTGTTCCCTGGCAGGGTGGGCAGGGCCTGGCACAGGGTGCCCAGAGCAGCTGGGGCTGCCCCTGGATCCCTGGCAGTGCCCAAGGCCAGGTTGGACACTGGGGCTGGGAGCAGCCTGGCACAGTGGGAGCTGTCCCTGCCATGGCAGGATGAGCTTTAAGCCTCCTCCCAGCCCAGGGATTCCCAAATTCTCTGCTCCCTGGGTACCACAGTCCCTGCTCAGGGCTCTGGGGATCCCCCATTCCCAACACGTGGCCGGACTCGTGCTCTTCCCAGAGCTCACCTTCCCCCAGGGGTGTTGGAGAGGCTCCTCTCCTGCTGGGGTGGTTTTGTTTAGGGGAAATTGCCCTGCCAGGAACATGCCCAGATCCGCCTGTTTACATTTTGAAGCTTCTGGGGCTGGGTCCAAAGTCCACTGAAATCATTGGGAGTCTTCTCGTTTATTCCAGTGAATTCAGACGGGGCTGGGCATCCACAAAAATGGAGATTTACCTGAGCTCTGCCACCTCTTCCTGCTCCTTCCTCTTGCCTGGCCTCTCCTCTCCCTTCTCCTCCTCCTCCTCCTCCTCCTCCTCTCCCCATCACCACAAAAACCAGAAAGGCTCAAACAAGATTTGTGATATCAGTGACATTCAAAGCCTCCAGAAATCAGGAGCCTCTTCTCATCACAGCCTTTGTAATCCCCCTGATTATCCAGGTAAAGGGGGCAGGAGTTATCTCAGCCTGTTCAGGGTGCTAATCCAGGGACTAGGAAATTAATGATCCCAATTGCATCTGCACGTTTTCCTGGCTGGCTGGGAGGCTGGAATATCGTGTGTTCTTCACTGGATTTCTTTTATTAGTCTTATTTTCTTTAGGTGTTTGGATTTTTTTCAAGGCAAAATTCGTTACTTTTTGCAATATAATTGGCTGAAGTAAAAATTACCAGGCAAATAAATAGAAGTAAGGAAAGGGGCAGGAAGATGAAGCTTAATTTCAACATTTTTTGTTGTTTCAAGTTCAAGGCTCTGAGCTTAATCCAGGCTGTAGAGCCATGGAATGGTTTTGGTCAGAAAGGACTTTACAGATCATAGGCAGGGACACCTTCCACCATCCCAGATTGCTCCAGCCTGGCCTTGGAAACTCCCAGGGATCCAGGGGAAGCCACAGCTCCTCTGGGAAATGTGAAGGCCACCCTGGAGCCGTGGAGAGGCTTTGGAGAAGGGGACAGTGAGGCTGTCAGTGCTTCTCTTGCCTCAGCCTGGCCATTCCTCCACTTTTTTAGCCCTTGGGATCCTTTGGCGTTCCCGTGTGTCCCGTTTGTCCTGGCTGGAGAGGGATGGGGGTGTTTTATGTCCTGGAACAGGAGTTTTATCTGCCCCAAGGGGCTGCCTTCAGGCCAGAGCAGCACAAGTGGCCCTGGCATGGGGTGTGAGGCACCACAATGGCTCAGAGCCACCTTTGTCCCTGCCCTGGTGGCCCCTCTGCTGTGCCCAGGAGCTCAGGGATTTTGGGATGGAAGCCACAGCTGGGCCAAGAACCCCTGGAGAAAGAGAGACATCTGAGGCTGTGATAATTTTGATCAGAGCTGCGTGGTTTTAATCAAACCCTCCTTACAAGGACGTGCAGAGACCAATGGCCTGCGTGGTGTGATCCTGAGCAGGGGATTGTGTTTAACTTAGTGGGGAGGTTCATGGAGCAGAGCTTTGGGAGTTGGATCAAATTCAGCAGATCTGGAGGAGCTGTGGTTATGTGTGTGTGTAAATCCTGGAGCCCTGGGCTGAGCCAACTGGGGGCTGCAAAGGCCTCAGGAACTGCAGATTATCCTGATCTTATCCCAGCACTTTTAATCCTAAGAGTGGCTTATCTCTGAGTCATTCCTAAATATTATCTAAAATGTTGGTACAAATATACACAAATGTTTTTTTACTATTTACAATGATCTTCATCCCATGGTTTCAGCCCTGGCTGTCTGGAATCAGGAACCTGAGTCCTGGCAATGCTCCTGTGTCACCTCAATTTGCTCACATGAAGTTAATTAAAGGGTTAATTAGATCCTCCCAATCACCAGGCTGTAAAAAAATTTGATAAATAGGATGAAAAAGGGGAGAGGTTTTCCTAATTTAAAGCAAGAACTTGTGACTTATCACAGCTTATTTCCTAAAAAAAAGCCTTTGGGGAAAGGGTGTTTCACCGACAGGGTGCTCCCCCCTCAGCCCACAGCATCACCTCAAACGAGCATTTATGTTTTTCATAAGCAGCTCCCTTCAATTTTTAACCAACCTTTGGCAGCTGCTTTCATGTTCCCCGAGCGTTTCATCAATGTTTCAGCGAGGTGTCACATTTCCCCAGGCACAGCCTCTGCCACACGTGTGGGAGCGCCTCGGGATGCTCCGGCAGGAGCCTGGGGATGTGTGAGGGATGCAGGGATCCAGGGAGAGCCGCCTCTGGGGCAGCCTGGAGGAGGTGAAGCCCCTCAGAGCTGCTGCAGTGGGAGTTCAGGAGTTTTTCCCTGCTGGAGGGTGAAAATGGCAGGGATTTTTTATTTTTTTGGGGAGAGTGCAGCACTGGTGATGTTTGCGAGGAGCAAAAAGAAAAAAATCACAGATGAGACAACAGCAGGGACTCGAGGAGGAGGCCCTGGGTGTGCTGGGAAGTGGAGGAGCAGCAGGGCTGCGGTGCAGGCACAGAACATCCCCCCCAAAAACATCCCCCAGAGAATGGGGGGATCAGCTGGGGCCCAAGGCAGAGCAGTTCCTGCAGGGCCACGGGTGGCTGGGAGGATGAGGTGGGAGTGAGTGATGAAGGATTGTGCTCAGCAGGAGGGAAGGCAGTTCCCTTCCCTCATTGCTCATTCCCGAGCACTCCAATGTTTGGGTGGTATTTCGGTGGCAGGGTTTTTGTAAGGGAAGTGTGATGTTGTTTTATGGGGTGCCAGCCAGATCCCACTGAGCCACGCTCTCAATCCTCAGCCTTCTTAGTCACCGATGTTTTTTCAAGAGGGAATTCATCTGCTCAGAAAGTTGCCAGTGTTTCAACACTATCACTGCTGAGGACTGGCCTGCATTTCCATTTTTGTGCCAGGAGAGCTGCCTCAGTCAGAAATTGGGGGGGGGTTTATTTATGGGTTGCCATTGCTGCAATCAAGGAACAGCCCTTCGTGCTGCCCCGAAGATTTTGTGTGTCACAGGGAGGCACAGATTTTCTAAACAGTCCCCACATTTCATCTGCACTCATTGCTGAGCACCTCAGGACATCCCAAGGAGGCATTTAGAGCCCTTTTCTTCAGCTGCACAGACACACCAGAGCAGAGAGTTGGATTTGAAAGGAACACTTCATTTCTCCCTTTCCTTGCTGTCCCTCCCCCAGCTCGAGAGAGCAGGAGATTGTTGAGCACCATGTCAGCAAGGTTCTTCTGCTTATTGCTTCCCCATGAGGAGAAAAAAACCAGCTCTGAATCCTCAGGAGCAGCTTTTCCTTGATGGCCCAGCTTTTAATCCGTGATTTCAGGCTCCAGTGCTCGGCACAAGCCATAATAAACCCCACTTGGAGCGAGATTGCTCAGGTTGAAGGTGCTGAAATTGAACCTGTGTGATTGAAAGCCAAAATACCTGTTCAGGACAGAGGCTTTTAGAGCAGCAATAATGCACCTGGGAAAGGGAGGGAGCTGGAGGCCAAGCACGTGCCAGGCTCTGGGGGCAGGGTTTGGTTCCATCCCCGCTCAGAGGCTTTGGGATGGGCTCTGCATCCCAATCCTCACTCAGGAATGGTGTTTTCCCTGGGAACATCCCTGCCCAAGGAGTTGTTTTACATCCATTGCTGTTTCTGACTGCTGGAAAGGAGGGGGTTGGATTTTAGACCTGATTCTGTCAGAGCAAACTTGGGGGCTCTGGAGCAATCAGAACTCTCCTGTCTGGACACTGTGACCCTGCCCAGCTTCCCTTTCAGCAGCTGCACTCAGATTCTGCACTGGCAAGGTCCAAAATTAGGTCAGATTTCAGACACTTAATTGTCATTAATTTTTCAAAGGGCCCCGTGTAGCGAGGGTCACATTCCCGAGGCTGCCACAGCTCCAGGAGCCTTTGGACAGAGCTCCCAGGGATTGTTTTGGGGTCTGGGCAGGGATTGGGGCTGCAATTTCATGATCCTTGTGGGTCCCTTCCAGCTCAGGATGTTCTGTGATTCCATGACGAGATTCTGAGCAGGGATGAACTGGGAAAACTGGGAAAAGAACTTTGCAGCGTTCTGGAGGCTCTGATCCCTCTGCTTTGCTCTGGAGGTAAAACTGAAGGCCAAGATTTCAGCAGTTTCTCTGATTTTGAGGCTGAATTGCAGTGATCAAGTGAAGGAGGGTGGATTCTTGTCAGGATTAAAGTGGCTTTGTGCTCCTTCTCACTGTGGTCGTTGCTTGAAGGATGAACTCCTGATCCCATTATAAACAGCCTCCAACTTCACTTTGGGAAAGGGGCAAGGCTGAGGTGGGAGAGTGCAAGAAATCCAGGGAGTCACTGGCAGGAGAGAGGGAACCATGGGCCCCAAAATTCACTGCCCACTTTAAACACAGGAGCAAAATGTAACAAGAGCACAAACCCCCAAATCCCTGAGGGATGTGGTGAGCTGGAAACCTGGTCTCTGTACCCTGTGATATTCTGGAGCCGTGTCACACAGTGAAATAAAAGTGACTCAGACCCAGAATTTATTTTAGAAATGCCATTAAAATGCTCTTTAAAAGCAAAATAAAACCAAGAGACACATGATCAGCATGGAGCAATTATTAGGAAAACTTCACTGATCCAGCATAAAATACTTTATTAAATACAAAGCAAATCAATCTTCATTGTGAGTAAGAATTAAGTCACCAAATGAATTCCAGCTCTGGAAGGCTGAATAGGAAGTTTTGCTCTAAATTTCACCCACATTAAATACACTGAGTATTTAAGGATTGGGAACTGCTGGATGTTTAATACCTGGTTCAAGGGGTTGTTTTGGGTACCTCTTGCTTTGATGAAAATTCTGTTTTTAAAATCTGTTGTGGTTGTACAGGGGTCAAACAATTGGCTCTGTCTTAAATTTTGTACCTTAGAAATTAAGAAAGATTGGGTTGCCCACACAACAGGCTAAAACAAAAGATCACAGAATCCTGGAAAGGGTTGCAGAGGACCTTAAAGAAAATCCAACTCCCAGCCATGGCAGGGACAGCTCCCACTGTGCCAGGCTGCTCCCAGCCCCAATGGCCAAGCTGGCCTTGGGCACTGCCAGGGATCCAGGGGCAGCCCCAGCTGCTCTGGGCACCCTGTGCCAGGCACTGCCCACCCTGCCAGGGAACAATTCCTGCCCCACATCCCATCCATGGCTGCCCTCTGGCACTGGGAAGCCATTCCCTGCCTCCTGGCCCTGCAGCCCTTGGCAATTGTCTCTCTCCAGCCTTCCTGGGGCTCCTTCAGGCCCTGCAAGGCCACCCTGAGCTCAGCCCAAAGCTTCTCCTCTGCAGGCTGAGCAATGGCAGCTGTGCCAGCCTTTGCTGCTCCAGCCCTCTAAAGGGTTGTAGATTTTATTTTTAAAATCTGTTATAGCTGTGCTTGAGTCCAGCAAAGCTTGTCTCAGGCAAATCAGCTCCATTTTCACTTTTGCACCTTAAAAATCAAGAGATTAAATTGCCCACAGGTCTGGTTTAAAACAAAATATCATTGAACCATAAGAGATCACACAATCATGGAATGGTTTGAGTTTGGAAGGGACCTTAAATCCCACCCAGTGCCACCCCAGCCCTGGCAGGGACAGCTCCCACTGTGCCAGGCTGCTCCCAGCCCCAATGGCCAACCTGGCCTTGGGCACTGCCAGGGATCCAGGGGCAGCCCCAGCTCTCACTGTGCTGGTGTGAGGTGAGAGCAGCAGGTCTGTGAAGAAGGACTTTTGCTCCCTGTGAGGTTTTTGCCCTCTTTTTCCCAATCACTGTTTTTCCCAAACCCTTTTCCCCTTTGCCTGAGCAGGCACCTGGCCCTGGGTTTCCTGGATGCCCTGAGGATGCTGGATCCTCCCTCCCTGCTCCCATGAGCCCACACCTCTCCACGAGAAGGAAGCTGCAGAAACCTCAGCCCTCACCCCTCTGAAACCTCCCTTCCTGCCCCACTTTTAGCAGAACTGGAGCACAGCTTTGCCCTATTTTTTTTTGTGGGAACAAGCAGTTGGGGATCACCAGAGCTTGGTGCTCTGGGGGAAGCAGAGGAGGGAAGAGAAAAAGGACACAAAAAACCCTGAGAGGATCACAAACACTTCGGTCCTCAGCCTCTTCCCTTCACCTCTGGAGCAGGGCTGGGAGTGCAGAGCACTCGTGGCTGTGTTCCTGGCACTGGTTTTTCAGCCTGGAGAAGGCAGGTGATTGATCAGTCAGCTCCTGAAAGAGCTGTTAAAATGTGGTTTTCCCTTCCCCAAGCACCTCGGGTATCCCAGGGGAGCAGGATTCCCCCCGGGGGCGTTTGCTGACCCAAAAGACTTTCCTGCCTCACTCTTAAAATTTGGGGGCTGCTTTGCTCTGTCACCCTCAGGGCCAGGCATCTTTGCCTGGAATTAGGTCACTCTTAACCAGTGTCAACTTGGAGGAGCCTTGCTGAAGCTGGCAGTCTAAAAAACCCCAAAAAAACAAAAAAAAAAAAAAAAAAGGAAATATTTTCCATGCCACAGAGACTATTGGTCTGTGACCCACCAAAATATCCAAAATCCAGATGCATCAGACCAATTCTGATGAAGTTGGCATGGCCTTATCTGGGTCAATTGTCTTGACAAGACATTATGTCACCCGTGAGGGGAAAATACAATCTAAACCCCCTAAAAATAACTAAGGGGAAAAACCTTGCACAACAAAGCCAGTGGCACATCAGAAAAATAAAAATAAATTCAGACTCATGATATATTTAATCATCTGTATTTATTCCTCTGCTAATCTAAATACAGGCAAATGTTCTTTTTCTTCTTGGAAACCGGGCGATTCTGGAAAATTTCATATTTTAGGCAGCTCCTTGAGCAGCTTTTCTCCTAAAACTTCGATTTTGTTATTTGGTAGGAGGAAAGCCATTGGAGTGAAAGAAATTTGCATTGTATATCAGTTATTTTACCACATAGCAGCTCTGTCCTCTGGGCTCTCAGAACAGGCACCAGAGGAATCTCATTTTTGTGTTTTGTGTTCTCCTTCTCACAGAAGGAGAACTTGGATTTTATGCCGCTGTGCCAGAAGAAGATGGGAAGGAAGACAAGGAAGGCCCAGGAAGAAGGAAAAGGCAGAGGGATCTCCAGGTGTGTTGTGTCCATGCGGAGCATCCTGCACGTGGAGATGTTTTGCAGAGGTGATGGAGGAGGCCTTCAAAATCACTGATCCATTGGGAAAGAAGTTACCCAGACACCAACTTCCAGGGGTTTTGTGGGGAAAAATCCTTTGGTGGAAAAACCTGAGGCAGGAAAGCTCCAAAGCAGCATCCTGCAGGTTCCTCCTGAGGGACAGCTCCAACCTCTGTTCCTGGGATAGGAACAGCACCCAGGGAGCAGCTGGAGCTGTGCCAGCAGGGATTGAGGGTGGATTTTAGGGAAAGGCTCTTCCCCCAGAGGTGCTGGCACTGCCCAGGCTCCCCAGGGAATGGGCACGGCCCCGAGGCTGCCACAGCTCCAGGAGCCTTTGGGCAGCACTGCCAGGGATGGACAGGCTGGGGTTGTTGGGGGGTCTGGGCAGGGCAGGGGTGGATCAGGGATCCCTGTGGGTTTGTTCCCACTCAGGATATTCCACGATTCCATGAAAGAGGTGTTGAATCCAACCACGTGGGGAGTTTCTCCAGCCCAGCCTGAATCTGAGAGGGAAAAGGCAAAGCAGTGAGAGAGCTGCAGAGAGGGGCTCTGTGTCTGTGGCATTGTGGAAACCAAAGAGATGCTGTGGTCCTTCATCCCAGCAGAATCCAGAAAACCCAGGAGCTTTTCACTGAGGGGATACCTTGGAGCACAGAGATCATGGAATCATGGAATGGTTTGGGTTGGAAGGGACCTCAAAGCCCACCCATCCCACCCCAGCCATGGCAGGGACAGCTCCCACTGTGCCAGGCTGCTCCCAGCCCCAGTGTCCAACCTGGCCTTGGGCACTGCCAGGGATCCAGGGGCAGCCCCAGCTGCTCTGGGCACCCTGTGCCAGGCACTGCCCACCCTGCCAGGGAACAATTCCTGCCCCAGATCCCATCTAAAGTTCCTGTCAGCTCAAGGCCATTCCCTGTGTCCTATCACTACAAGCCCTCCTGAAAGATAAAGCATTTCAGATGTCTTCGAGTTCTTAAGACTCTTGAAAATGTTTGTTTGAAGCTTTTTTTTCTTTTGCTAAATGGATTCGAGATTTAGTTGGATTAGAGCCTCAATAAATACCTACAGTGTTTGTCTTTCATCTGGGAAATGTTTGCCTGCTTTTAAATAGGCTGTTCTTGTTTGCTCCAGTGTTGTCATGTTGATGGGAGCCTTTGGAAACAGGAATTCTGCTATTAATTCAATAAAAGGATTTGGAAACCTGAGGCTCCAACTCGCCTCAAATATAACTGGGAGAAATCCAGAGTAGCAGGACTTGATTTCATTGCTGGGGAAGCAGCAGGGGAGCAGCTCCTTGACAATTTCTGATGTCTGCATGACTTTTTTATGTGCCTCAGGACAGTTTGTGGTAGTGTAGCCATTATTTTTAAAGCTCAGCCCTGGCCAGAGGGGCAGCTGTGCTGTTCCACGTGGTGGGATAACCCAGCAGTGCTTCCCTGGGAGGGGATGATTCCTCCTTCTGCTCCATCCTTGTGGGATCCCACCTGGAGAGAAGCTTCCAGCAGTGGCATCCCAGCACAGGGAGGGCCTGGAGCTGCTGCAGAGAGCCCAGAGGAGGCTCCAGGATGAGCAGAGGGCTGGAGCAGCTCTGCTGGCAGCAAAGGCTGGCACAGCTGCCATTGCTCAGCCTGCAGAGGAGAAGCTTTGGGCTGAGCTCAGGGTGGCCTTGCAGGGCCTGAAGGAGCCCCAGGAACCAGGGAGAGAGACAATTGCCAAGGGCTGCAGGGCCAGGAGGCAGGGAATGGCTTCCCAGTGCCAGAGGGCAGCCATGGATGGGATGTGGGGCAGGAATTGTTCCCTGGCAGGGTGGGCAGTGCCTGGCACAGGGTGCCCAGAGCAGCTGGGGCTGCCCCTGGATCCCTGGCAGTGCCCAAGGCCAGCTTGGCCATTGGGGCTGGGAGCAGCCTGGCACAGTGGGAGCTGTCCCTGCCATGGCTGGGGTGGCACTGAGTGGGATTTAAGGTCATTCCCAACCCCTTCCCATGTCCCCTCCCATGAGGGCACAGCCACGTGGGTTCATGGCCTGGCTGTGCCCTGGTGTCATGGGAAGGGTTTCTCACCAACGAAGCCAAGGTGGAAGCTGCTGCTGGGAATGTCAGGATCTCCTGCTACTGGGAATGTCAAAATTTGCTGGTGCCACTGTCAGGATCTACTGGTGGCATTGTCAGGACCTGCTGGTCCATGGTGGGGGTGAAGGTGGCTCAGAGATGACCAGAGGTGGGACATTCCCAGGCTGCCCAGGGGAGGGACAGGGCTGTGCCAGCCCTGCAGGGAGACGCCTTTTCCAGGGCCATTCTTGGCATTATTGTCCCTTGGCAGAGCAGATGAGCTCGACAATGAACTCCTGGGAATGAATCCATGGTGGGACCTGGGGATTTCCTGTCCTGTGCACGTCCCAGGTGGTCAGAGGGACAGCAGGGACAGACAGGGACAGACAGGGACAGTGGGGACAGCAGGGACAGTTGGGACAGCAGGGACACAAAGGGACAGCAGGAGCAGAAGGATCTGCTTCTTCTCCCCCTTGGAAACCACTCACGGGGCCGATTTGTCTCTGCTTCACTTCAGGTGATGCCTTATATTTTATTTGTGACCTTCCTTCTCCAAGGGACATTTGGGCAGCTTTCCAGTGTCCTCCAGGCCGGTGGTTTTGCTCCGAGGAGCTGTGAAGGTCACAGGTGCCACCACCCTTCCCTTCAACACCCCTGCCTTTGTCACCCGATCCCTCGGGACTGCGGGGATGGGACTGGGTTTCACCAAGCCCGATGAAAACAGCTGGGAGAGGAGGGTTTGCTCTCAAAATCTCATCAAAGAATTGTATTGAGCTTTAAAGGAGAGAATTAGGAGGTTGTGAGACAGTTCTGACACGGAACTGGGTGGCTGCAGCAGTTCTGGAGAGGCCAGTCCTGGGAGTGAAGGTGAATTTTACATCAGGAGTGTGCAAATCTCACGGGGTAATTATTAGAGATTAATAAGGTTTATTGCTGGCTTTTGAAGCACCCTCTTTCTCTGGCCACCTGTAATAAAAAGAATCCCCTTTGCCCAGCCCTTATCTCCTCATATGACCAAAAAACAGGCAGAAAAAGCAAAGAGAAAAGAAGGAAACAAAGGATGTGAAAGGATCCTGATCACCCAACGATCCCAGGTGCTGATGTACTGTCCACCTGCCCCCTCTCAGGTGATTTGCAGGCACCTGATTAGTCCAGCTCCTGTTTTTCCACAAAAATCTCTTTGGATTCAGCCTTCAGTTGTCCTTTTCCCCCTCATTTTTTCCCCCAGAGCAGGACAGCAGCCAACAAGTCGGTATCAGGCACACAAAGAAGGAAGCAGAAGGTCCATGCCAGAGTGGGAAGTAAACAGGGAAAGTGTTCTGTGATCCTGAGAGCTGCCAGATGCCAGGCTGAGCAGTTTGGGCAAATGGAGGTGTTGTTCTCCACGCCACTTTAATAGCTGGTGATTAAATCAGAGAGAAAAGAGGGCAGGCAAGAGGATTTTTTTATTATTAAAAGGGATGGGAAGGAAAAAATTGTGTGATCTCCGAGGACAGATCACACACCCAGGGCTAAACTTGTCACAACAGAATCAGGTTGATTCATGAGGCCGTGTGCTGGGTGTAATTAGACCTTGGTTAAAAAGGAAAAAAAAAAAAGAGAGAATGGGTTTAAGGCTGAGCCACACCAGAGCTCAATCCTGCCCAAAGTAGGGAGGAAGAAACTCAGCTGAAGGGCCCTGAGAGCTCCGCGTGGCCAAACCCAGATTCCTCAGGATGGTCCAGGCAGAAGGTTCTGGAAAGGAAACACGCCCAGAGGCAGCTGTGGCGCTCACAAAGCCACCGAGGCAGCCACCCCCACACCCCACGGTGGCTCTGGAGTGTCCCCACGAGAGGCTGGGATCTGGGGATTGCCCAGGACCTGGAGGAGAGGCCCCCTCCATCTGCTGAGCAGCACAGGGGCAGCGTGGAGCCAAGAGATGACTTAATTCCTGTGAAAATAGCCCGAGTTTTTCCAGAGTGGCTGAGCATCCCCCTGAGATCAGGGGAGGGGGGGAAATGCCACTCTCAGCCCCGCTGGGACCGCCGAGGGCCGAGCTCTTCCCCGTGCCCAGGAGCTGGGAAGAGCTGCCAGGACCTGCTTCATTCCCCACTGCTGCGAGATCCAGCCCTGCCTGAAAGGATTCAGCCAAATCCTTTCTGGAGCAGGGAAACTCCAGCCCGAGCAGGGGATTGCTCCTAAATGCAGGGATGGGGGAATAAAGGGACTCAAAAGCACGGCCTTGCAGCTGGGAGTGGAATCTCTGCTGCCCCAGGGGTTTGTGAGCTGGGATCAGGAGTGGGAGGCAAATTCAGCTGGTGGTGCCTCTGTCCCACTCCTACACCTGCAGCGTTTCTGGCCATGGAATTCCTGAGCTTCCTCTATGGAACAGCAGAAATTCCGTCCCTTCCACCCTGCAAAATCCATTGATTTGTCCCCCTCTCTCTTGTCCTGTGAAATGGTGATTATTGATAATGTTCACCCCCCTCTGCCAGCTCCCCTTCACTCCAACCACCCCTCGGAGGGAGGATTCCAGCTGGGTCCCTGCTGCCTGCAAAGCTCCTGCTGTTCCCGGTTCCATCTGGGAATGCAGAGGGGGGAAGGCACGGAGGGCACTGGCTGGGAAGGGACACAGACAGCCCGAGCTGCCAGGAGTGTTGGGAAACATCCTGATCCCTTTCCATGCTCACAGATGCCTGGCACAGCCTGGCCGTGCCTCGCTGATGGCTCCATCGAGTGTCTGCAGTTCTGGCAGTTAAAAATGAGCAGATCAGAGCTGCTTTCTGTCCCCATGGAATCCCCAAATCCCTGAGGCTGGAAAAGCCCTCCCAGCCCAGGCAGTCCCAGCTGTGCCCACCTTGTCCCCAGCCCAGAGCACTCAGTGCCACCTCCAGGGGACACCTCCAGGCATGGGCACTGCAAAGCTCCCTGGGCAGCCCCTGCCAAGGCCTGAGCTCCCTTTCCATGGGCAAATTGCTCCTGATGAAGAAATTCTTGCACACGAGTGAATTGCACCATTAAACATCAAACAGATTTTGTCACCATTTTCTTCCAATGGACAACCTGGTCCAAAAGTGTGCTTTGCCCAATTATTCCTTCTTTTCCCATCATTACCCCTTCCACAGAGATTGGCTCTTGCCTGACACGTCTGTCTTTGCTGGTGTCATTGTCACAGCCCTGCCTGGGGCACATTTTTTTGCATGAACATTGTTGTCCCTCAGGCTGGTGACTTCCTGGGGGTGCTGGGCAGCAGAGCCCTGCTCTGAACAGAAATTACTGATAATTAATGGCCTGGTTGGCCCCGTGCCAGCTGATTCTGTAAGACCAGGACAGATAAACCAGCAAATACCTGGTGTTTGTGAGCCCAGAGAGGGAAAGAGGANCTTGATTCTGGGAATCTGAGAAGATCCAGCACGTTTTCAACCCCACCTTTGGGGCAGGTGGGATAAGCCAAAGCTCTCTGATGCAGCCCTAGGACAGGGTTTTGCTGATCTCTGTCCATCAAACTCCTCCCTCCATGGTCACATCCCTGCCTGGATGTCCTCGTGGTCCCACCAGTGACCATGTGGCCACACAAGCACAGGAGTGACCAGCAGGATGTCGGGGTGGAGGGGAATGTGTGCAATCCATGGCAATGTGTGTGTGGGGAAAGAGGAGGAGTCAGGAATGATCTCCAGGGGAAAAGCTGCACTGGGCTGTGACCCAAGTGCCCCTCACACGCAGCTGGTGGTGCTGAGGGCATCCTGGAATCCCAAAATCCATGGGACCTTGGCCCAGCCACCTCTGCCTCGTGCCTCATCATGATCTGTGAGGGGAGTAAAGATGTCCTGGGGGTTTGGAGTCAGGGACAGGATGAATGTGAACGGGACAGGGATTTGATCAGAGGAGCAGCTCTGCTGGCAGCAAAGGCTGGCACAGCTGCCATTGCTCAGCCTGCAGAGGAGAAGCTTTGGGCTGAGCTCAGGGTGGCCTTGCAGGGCCTGAAGGAGCCCCAGGAAGGCTGGAGAGAGACAATTGCCAAGGGCTGCAGGGCCAGGAGGCAGGGAATGGCTTCCCAGTGCCAGAGGGCAGCCATGGATGGGATGTGGGGCAGGAATTGTTCCCTGGCACAATTTTATGGAAGTGTTGATACAGTGGGAACAGCTGGGATGGACAAAAGCATGGCCAGGTCTCCCTGAATCAACCAAAAATCTAAAAATCCAAACAAACACAGCAAGTCCTGAAAATATCCTCAATATCCCAAAAACCTCCTCAACCCAGGCAGAATTTAGAGGCACAAGAAGAGGTTGGGTTCTGAGAAAATCCAAGACCATGGGAACAAAGTCACCTTTAACACACAGACATTGCTGTTCCATGGATAACTGAGATGATGGATCCTCCTTCCTCATGGATTTGTGTCTGGAGGCTGATTTTGGTGTGGGCAGGAGGCAGGGAATGGCTTCCCAGTGCCAGAGGGCAGCCATGGATGGGATGTGGGGCAGGAATTGTTCCCTGGCAGGGTGGGCAGGCCCTGAGGGGAAAAACGGGAAGCAGGAGGTGGGAGGGTGGGATTTTCTGTTCCTCAGCTGGGAAAGGGCTGAAACAGAGAGGGGCAAAGGGGGGCCAGGCTGGCTGGGAGCAACAGGAGGAGGGAGCAGCAGTGGGAGGCAGGAGTGAGCCTAATGGGAACAGGATTTATTGGGAAATTTGTGTTAATTTATTGGGAAATTTGTGTTAATTTATTGGGAAATTTGTGTTAATTCATTCACCAGGTGAGAGCAGCTCAGCCCGTGGGTTTGAGCCTGGAAGGGACAGGACACAGGGAATGGTTTTAAACTGCCAGAGGACAGGGCTGGATGGGATGTGGGGCAGGAATTGTTCCCTGGCAGGGTGGGCAGGCCCTGAGGGGAAAAACGGGAAGCAGGAGGTGGGAGGGTGGGATTTTCTGTTCCTCAGCTGGGAAAGGGCTGAAACAGAGAGGGGCAAAGGGGGGCCAGGCTGGCTGGGAGCAACAGGAGGAGGGAGCAGCAGTGGGAGGCAGGAGTGAGCCTAATGGGAACAGGATTTATTGGGAAATTTGTGTTAATTTATTGGGAAATTTGTGTTAATTTATTGGGAAATTTGTGTTAATTCATTCACCAGGTGAGAGCAGCTCAGCCCGTGGGTTTGAGCCTGGAAGGGACAGGACACAGGGAATGGTTTTAAACTGCCAGAGGATAGGACTGGATGGGATGTGGGGCAGGAATTGTTCCCTGGCAGGGTGGGCAGTGCCTGGCACAGGGTGTCCAGAGCAGCTGGGGCTGCCCCTGGATCCCTGGCAGTGCCCAAGGCCAGCTTGGCCATTGGGGCTGGGAGCAGCCTGGCACAGTGGGAGCTGTCCCTGCCATGGCTGGGGTGGGAATGGATGGGATTTATTCCCAACCCAGGCCATGCTGCGATTCCAGGACCCCTCCAGGTGGCTGAGGGGCATTTCCAGTCCTGTCTCACCCCATAAATGCAGGCTCTGGGGCTGATCCCAGCCTGGCTGTCCCTGCTCAGAGCCGCCCCTTTGGGGAATCGATGTTTACGCTCCGCGAGAAACACGGAACTGAATCCTGCCTTTCTCCTCAGCATTGATCCTTAAATAGGAGAAGCACAGACCAGCAACTCCATATCCATGGAAACATGGTGCTTCAGCTCCTACGAGTCAACAAACACACCAGGAATGATTTCGCTGTCATCCTCACAACTTCATCGCTTATTGGTGTTCAGAGACCCTTGGCTCCCCTGGCTGATTGTTATCTGTCATTTCTGGTTAAATAATTCTGTCAGGAGGGTTTTTATTGCCTGAAATTTCACGTTCTCATTTCCAAAGTAACACCTACCACTCGCTGCTGGATTAAGTGTTATTTGAGGTTTAAAATTAGATGGATAGACAGATAAATAGATGGATATTTGGTCTCTTTGTTCCCTCTCAGCTATTTTGTCTCTTTTTTTCCCCCCTCTCAGTCATTTTTTAAATGGAGACACAAACGAGTTCTGTGGTTTTATTGTAACCCTGATAAAGCTCTTTCACTCGTTTTTTGGTGTCAGGTTGGTCTTTCACTCTGAGGTGAAAGCAGCTTTTTGGAAATTACAAACAAAACCAGCATTTCAAAACTGAAAAGGCAGCAAGGATCTGGCAGGGCTGATTTAGGCACAAACGTGCTTTTTTTTTTGACTGGTGGGACTGGTTTGAACAGAGACCAGAGCTGCTCCTGGGAATGGTGGCTTTGCTGGTTATCTCAGACCTTTTGGGGGGGAGAAATTTGGAGAGGGACTTTGGACAACAGGACCAGGGGAATGGTTTTAAGGTGAAAGAGGGCAGGGTTAGATGGGATACTGGGGAGAAATTCTTCCCTGTGAGGGTGGGGAGGCCCTGGCAGAGAAAAGCTGAGGCTGCCCCATCCCTGGCAGTGTCCAAGAGCAGCTTGGATGTGGCTGGGAGCAGCCTGGCACAGTGGGAGCTGTCCCTGCACATGGCAGGGGTGGCTCTGGGTGGGCTCTGAGGTCCCTCCCAACCCAAACCCTCCTGGGATTCCCCGTGTGGAACAAACTCGGTTTATCCACGGCAGCCAAAGAAGATTTGGAAAGCCCATCCCAGATGCCAGAAGGAGAAGGAATGAGGAGGTCTGATCTCCTTAGCAGAGCCTGCAGGAGATTCCTGAGCTCACCCAGTGGTCCCACCACTGCCACACAAAGGGCTCATAAACAAGGGAACCTTTATTGCAGAAAAGTTTCCACTGCGGCGAGTCCTGCCCTGGCCCATAAAAGGGCATAAATTGGCTCTTTCATTCCAGAAAAATAAAATGCCTTCCCACTTGATAGCACCAAGGGCAGGAGCCAGCTCTGCCTTAAGGTGTTTACAGGATCAGGCACTCGGGGAAGGCAGGGGAGGAGGAGGAGGAGGAGCCCAGGCTGCCCTGGATGCTGCCTCACCTGCCTGGCCCTACATAATCCATTGTTTTTATTTCCAATAAAAAAACCCCAAACAAAACCACCTTGGTGCTTTAGAAACCACTGGCAAAAGGGCCCTACTGAGAAATATGCTGGGTGTGTTGCAGCCTGACAAGAGGAGGGAAGGTCCTTAATTTTAAGAGTTCCAAGGCTTTTTTTATTTTTTTTTCCCCCTCCTTCTTCTTTTTGGTTTTTTTTCGCATGAGAAAATAACTCGGCGTTCCGACGACATCACTTGGCAGAGGGGGACCGGGAGCGCTCCAGTTGGAGGTTCCATAAATCAGGACAAGAATTGGCTCTGTCACTCCATAAACTCTGGGGCATTTGCTTTTCCTGCCCTCCCGGCTGCTCCCCCAGGCACGGCTGACGCAGCCACGCTCCCGTCGCGAAGGGAAAAGCAGGAGCACACACTCACATGGCACCGAGACCCCGGGGTTGTGTCACAGGTCTCATCTCAGCCCCGTGAAAATGGAAGAGTTTGTCCCCTCCCGTTTCCAGGATTCCCTCGCTTCTCTTTCGTTTTGGTTTTTTGAATTATTTGGAAAAATCCGAGGGCAATCCGACACCTCGCGGCGGGCGCTGCTGCGAACATGATCCTCCTGTGCTGCTGCTGTGGAAAGAACGCACGACAAAGGAGCTGCAAAAGCTTTGTAAATATATATTGCCTGCTCTGGCAGAGAATATTCTGTCTGATGAGCTCCCAGCTCCCGCTGTAAACGATATTCTCCTATAATTGAGCAGCTCAAGCCCTCCTGAACCCAATTAAAAGCTTCTCAGGTGTGCCCAGCGAGCAAAATCTGGATGCGTGGGTGCATCAGGAATTTCTGTCACTGGATCCCTTAAACCTGAGTGTAATTCTGTGTCCAGGGAGGGCCTGTGTGTTTTTCCCAGCCCCAAAGGCTCTCACTATATGAAAGCATCATTGTTTCTCCAAAATGTTATGGCAAAAGCATGACTGGAATTGCAGCGTTTCTAAATATTTTGCCTAATTAGTCTGTTGGGAAGAATTTGAACTCCACTTGTCCTGGATGTGAATGTGGAGTGTTGACTAAACCCCAAAGCATGTTTGGGTCACTATCCCCGGACAGCTGCAAATCCCAAGGGATGCTTTTCAGGGATCCTTCCTCCCCAGCCTTTGCATCTTGAGGTTTTTTGGACTCTGAACCAGGAGTGACTCGAATTCCAAGCCCAGGTCTTCCTCTCTTGGCTTAGAAACAAAACTGGAGGCATTTCCACACCCAGGGAAGGATTATATCCCCAAAATCCAGCTGTTCCCCTCTGCTGGGTCTGTCAGAGGAGCATCCCTGATGTGTTATTCCTCACCTTATTCAACCCAAAATGTACTTTTTGTGGTAGGAAAAGCAGCTGCTTTCCCACAGAAGAGCAGAGCTGGAGCAAGGGGCTCTCCCTGACATTCCATGGGAATTACTGGGAGGGCTGGAAACGGTGGAGCAAGGGGAGATCAAAGGGGGTTTTGTGATGGTCTTTAAGGTCCCCTCCAACCCAAGGCATTCCCCTTCTGCCCAGAAATGTCCTGGTAGGCTGAGACAGGGACTTCTGCTCTGTGAGGTACCCAAAGAGCTCTGGACACCAAAACCTTTTCCAGGTGCCCCTTCTGGGTGACTTTGGTTTCCTGTCACACAACACCTGGATTGTGGGTACCTGCAGCTGATCCAGGCACTGATCCCTTCCAGAGCAAGGAAGGCCTGGAATTCCCCCCAATTTCCAGTCCATGGGTTAAACTCCTGTGGAAGCCAAAAAGTCCCAGTGCTGAGGTGTCTGGATGTGCAAGGCTGCAGTGAGTTCAGGATCATGGAATCAGGGAATGATTTGAGTTGGGAGGGACCTTAGAGCCCATCCAAATCCCATCCCCTTCCATGGCAGGGACAGCTCCCACTGTGCCCCAGCCCCAATGGCCAAGCTGGCCTTGGGCACTGCCAGGGATCCAGGGGCAGCCCCAGCACCTCCCCAACCCTGCCAGGGAACAATTCCTGCCCAAAATTCCATCCATCACTGCTCTCTGGCAGTTTAAAACCATTCCCTGTGTCCTGTCCCTTCCAGGCCCAAACCCATGGGCTGAGCTGCTCTCACCTGGTGAATGAATTAACACAAATTTCCCAATAAATCCTGTTCCCATTTAGGCTCACTCCTGCCTCCCACTGCTGCTCCCTCCTCCTGTTGCTCCCAGCCAGCCTGGCCCCCCTTTGCCCCTCTCTGTTTCAGCCCTTTCCCAGCTGAGGAACAGAAAATCCCACCCTCCCACCTCCTGCTTCCCGTTTTTCCCCTCATCCCTCACCACGAGGATCCCGCTCTGCAGAGGCAGGACTTGCTGCTGGCTGTGTCCCTGTGCAAGGGCCAGGACAGGGCTCTGTTATCTCACTGATAGTGAGGGCAAGGTCACCTGGAAATCTCAGCTCTGATGTGCAGAGGAAGCCAAAAGCGCCTCGCTGGGCCCACAGGAAGTTTTCCAGCTCCAGGGTTATTTTCTGCTCCCATTTTCCCACCTGGGCATGGATGGGCTCACAGGGCAGCGATGATTCTTCCAAGCCACCTTTTTATGAGTGTCTGGAAACACTTGGGGACAGAGGAAACGGGCCAGCCTGGCTCCCAGCTCAGGAGCCACAGCATTTTTTCCTGAACAGCCCAGAACTAATCCCAGTCCCACAGCCCAGCACTAATCCCAGTCCCACAGCCCAGC
>VWYE01015136.1:47179-96688 GCA_013398995.1 Alaudala cheleensis
GGGACACTCCAGGGACACTAGGGACACCCAGGGACACCCAGGGCTGAGGGCCCCTCTCAGCTGGGGCTCCTCTCCAGGCTGAGCAGCCCCAGCTCCCTTCAGCCTCTCCTGGGCATTCCAAGAGCCAAAACTCCAGTAATCCATGCTGGGGGTGTTCAGAATCCTGTACACTGTGACAATGGATTGGTCACACACAAATAAATAAATACCCCGGGAATGAGCGTGTGGAAAATCCGGCAAAATGAGTGCGAGGCGTCAAAATTAGTGAGGAATTAAAACTGGGGGAAATTCCTCCTTAAGGGGGGAAAAACCAGCCAAGAAATCCTGCATTAGTGCAGCTTGTTAAATCAGCAAGCTGTGGTGTCTGATCTTGTAAGGCTGGGAGCAGCTTTCCCATTTCCCTGGGCTCCTCTGGGCTTGTCAGCACAAGCTCTGCCATTCCCTTTCCAAGGAATTTGAATGCGTGAATTTCTTCTTCATTTCACTGTGGTCAGGGTTAATTCTCTGGCAAGAGGGTGCTGCAGGTAAAAGCATCTCTTAGCCCCAGCCACCAGGTAATTTTATCCATAAAACAGGCCTGAGTTTTATGCTTGGAGCAGGAAACAATCCAGGAGATCTCCGAGGTCTCCGGGAGGTGCCGCTTAACAAATGCAGGAGAATTTCTGCCTTCAGAACCTCTTCTCCAGGAGCCAATAAAGCACTGGGCAGCCTCATTTCTGCACGTAGCTCATGTTTGTGGTCAATTATTCTTTGGTTATGTTCTCGTGTGCCCCAAGGCTCCTACCCAGGAGCTGCAATGTGCTCTTTCATTTCAGGAAGTTTCCAGAGAGGGTTGCAGCAAATGGCCCATGGCAACCCCTCCTGCTAATCTTTCACACGCTCCAGAACGTTGGGTTAAAGGGAGGACAAATCCCTTCCTCATGGAATTGATGGGTTCCTCCTTTCACTTCCCCAAATTTGATTCATGGAAACCAGAATCTGGCCATTCTGCACAGCTTTGTTACAACTGTGGTCAGTGCCACCAGCTCTGTGGGAGGGTCATCCTTCACCAGTTTGTGCTCCTGGTGTTCCTCACGATTCCTCAGCCTGGGATTGTCTTTTAATGGCTTGAACTGGGGTTTAGGATGCCTCATTTCTGAGGGGTCACGTTCAGATAGAGGATGGAATGGATGGAGGATGGAAAATGGGCACTGGGATGGGAACAATTCATCCAGTGCTTCCCGGGCAGCTCAAACTCCACCACAAATCCTGCAGGGCCAGGAGGCAGGGAATGGCTTCCCAGTGCCAGAGGGCAGCCAGGGATGGGATGTGGGGCAGGAATTGTTCCCTGGCAGGGTGGGCAGAGCCTGGCACAGGGTGCCCAGAGCAGCTGGGGCTGCCCCTGGATCCCTGGCAGTGCCCAAGGCCAGCTTGGCCATTGGGGCTGGGAGCAGCCTGGGACTGTGGGAGACAGCTGACACCCCAGCCATGGCAGGGGTGGCTCTGGGTGGCCTTTGAGGTCCCTCCAAACCCAAACCATTCCATGGTTCTCTGAGATACCTGGGATTTACATTTTGGACCAAAGGAATCCTCAGAGTGTCACCCACAGAGCAGAAATCCAGGCTGGAGTGAACCCCACTTTTAACGCTGCTGCTCCTGAAACTTCCCCCTTTTCTTCTTGGAAATCACTGCAAATATCAATACCCCCCATCAGGGAAGTGGCACTTAGGGACAGGGTTTGGGGTGACACTGGTGGTGCTGGGGTGGCACTGGATGAGCCTGAAGGGCTCTTTCCACCCTGATGATTCTGGGATTGTGTCAGACCTTTTGGCTGATCAAGGTTTTGGTCTCTCTGGGATGTTTCTGTTTGATAGGAAGGTGACTGAAAGTGGCAAACTCAAATAAAATTTGAATTTTATTACTTTGTACCAGCCTGGCTGTGAATTCAAAGGGGCTCTTCCAACTCCTTGGATGTGCACCTGAGCTGAGGAGCACCAGCCTGTAAGCAAGGGAAAAGGGAACACAAATCAGGCAGCGAGGGGAGGCATTGATTCATCTCAATTTATAAAACCGAGGCTTTCACCAGTCTTTGATAGCAGAGATTGCTGGGACCGAGTCCATCTGGGATGATGAACTCATAAATAACATTTGGGGTCTAAATTAAGAGCTGGATTGTGGCGTTGGCTGCCCCCTGAGTAAGAGGGCAGGGCAGCACAGATGGTGGAGATGCTGAGTGAGAAGTGGTGACCCTTCCTGCAGCCTCAGGGCCCAGCCGGACTCTGCTCCTCCCTACGAGGTCCTGCTGGGAGCAGACTGTGCTCTGAGGCAGCTCTTGGCACCTGAAAAACAGCCAGTGGGGCATTTCTGGTGTCAGGTGTGTGTCCTCAGCAGGGCAGGGATTGTCCCTCTGTGCTCCAGGGCTGGGTCCAGTTGTGGCTCCTGCAGGAGAGCCCTGGAGGGGCTGGAGCATGGCCAGGGCAGGGAATGGAGCTGGGGAAGGGTCTGGAGCCCCAGGAGGGGCTGAGGGAGCTGGGAAGGGGCTGAGGCTGGAGCAAAGGAGGCTCAGGGGGGCCCTTGTGGCTCTGCACAAGTCCCTGCCAGGAGGGGACAGCCGGGGGGGTCGGGCTCTGGGACAGGGAACAGGGACAGGAGGAGAGGGAACGGCCTCAGGCTGGGCCAGGGCAGGCTCAGCTTGGCCAGCAGCAGGAATTTGCCCATGGAAAGGGAGCTCAGGCCTTGGCAGGGGCTGCCCAGGGAGCTTTGCAGTGCCCATCCCTGGAGGGACAGTGCAGGTCGCTGAGTGTCCCCACAGGGCTGGCAGAGGTTCCCCAAACTGGGAGTGAACAGGAGGGAAGGAATACGTGACCTTCCAGCCCGGAGCTCTTGTGCCATGTGGGAGGCTTTAGCAAGACTCCACTGTCCGGGGCTGTGGGTGTCTTTAGGAACGCTGGGGACAGAAGCCAGGGGGCCAAACTCCACATTAACACTTCTCCAGCAGCAGGAAAAGTTCGGGAAGTGAGTGCTGTGTGGAAGGCGGGCTGGAAGTGCAGGGATTTGGGGCCACGGTGACATAACCCACGGCAGGGAGGGGCAGAGTCTGCAGGGGCTGTGCCTCAGACAGCCCTGGGTGTGCTTGAGCTCGGCTTAAAGTAAAACTCCAAACCCTCTCACTTCTTTTTCTGGGAGCAGGGAAACAGAGTGAGCTCAGCAGCAGCCTCAGCGTGGCCTGAGCAGATGAGGCTTCCTCCCTCTCCCCTCTCAGCCATTCCTCCCTCTCCCTTTCCAGCCATTCCTCCCTCTCTCCTCCCAGCCATTCCTCCCTCTCCCTTTCCAGCCATTCCTCCCTCTCCGTTTCCAGACATTCCTCCCTCTCCCCTTCCCCGNGATGCAGGGACAGCGAGGTCAGGGCTTGTTTTGCCCCCTCATGGCTGCTGGGCTCCAGCTGCACCTCAGGGCAGCCCCTGGGGGTTTAAATTCCTTGTGCTGGGGAAGAGGAAGGTGCATTTATTGACTGCAGGCCTTGATCCGGGCTTAGGATCCTGGAATCTCCTGAGCTGGAAGGACCCACAGGGATCATTGATCCAAGTCCTGGCCCTGCACAGACGCCCCAATAATCCCCCTCTGTGCATCCCTGGGAGTGTTTTTCCAAACCAGACCCTTCCCCATCCTCGTGTCCCTCCTTTGGACACTCCCCAAGAGCTTTGGAGCTGGTTTATGTGGAGGTGCCCAAAACTCCCGACAGTTCTGAGCGCCGGATCCAGCTGGAATCTCTCTGGGGGTGTGGCAGCCCAGGTGTTCCAGCCCTGGCGATGGCAAACCCCGAGTGGAGACTCCATGTGATGCTCACCCAGCAAAGCCCCAGCTTCCCTCCCCTCTCCCAGTGCCCCCATTCTTTTCCACAGACGAGCTGGTGGAGAGGAGAGAGAAAAAAAAAAATAAATATTTTGGCCTAACGCTGCTGAGTCATTAACCATGTGATGGAAACAATTCCTGCAGTTCTCACCCGCCAGCTCCACCTCCAGCCTCCAGGAGCTGGGGGCTGCTGCAGTGCTGTCCCTCCTCCTCCTCCTCCTCCCAGCCTTTTGTGTTCCAAGTGCTCTGTCCACAGGCACGAATGGGAATCTGCTCCATGACTCATCCCCTGGGCACTGCAGTCACTCTGATAACGCTCCCTGCTCAGACCTTTCACATCTAACACAGTTGGGAGAGCCTGAAATAAGGATTTGGGGCAGGGGAGAGAGATTAGCTCCCAATGGCTTCTCTTTAATACATTTAAATCCATAAAAATATAAATATAAAATAGATATTTAAATGAGGAGCCGAAAACTAACTTGGAAAGGGACCCCAGCTTGGCCTCCACAATTGCAAATCTGAATTTTCCATCTCTCCCTGCCCTTGCACCATCCTGGCTAGAGGTGTGGACATCCTGCAGAGGTGGTTTGCATAGAGAAAAGCTGTTTGTGCACCTCAGGAGGTGCAGGAAGAGCTTTTGTGCATGCAAACCACCAGCTCCATTTGGCAAATGTGTCATTAAGTGGTGGTTTGTCACACTTTGTTGCCTTCCTCCCTTCCAAATGCCTGAGTACACAGGATTGAAATGCTCTGTGAGCTGCTGGGTGGAACAGGATTTTCAGATTCTTCAGTAATTTATATTTACTTCCATCTAACAATGAAAATTGCTTACAGTGCACGACTTGCAGCCTACTATGGATTAAAATGCATTTTGGAAATCTCCCCAGATTCCTGGCACATTTATTACCACAGCTCCAAAGTGCAGAGCGTTTGGGATCTTTATAATCTTCCCATTCCTGTAATAAGAAAACTTGTATAATCCATCTCTGAAGGACAAATCCTTGTGAAAATACTGTGAGTGTATCCTGAGAGCAGGATTTCTCCTCCTGAAACCTCTCATCCATATCCAGCCAGGAAAAGCCTCTCATTTTCTCCCATTATCACATTTGCTTGCTTGTTCAAAAGCCCTCACGGAGCTCAGCAGCCTCTCCAAGGTCCATTTTCCCTTTCCACAGCCCTTTTTCCTTTCAGCAGCTGCTTCGGGGTGGGCAAAGAGGTGGTGCCCACTGGGATGAGGAGCTGGTGCTTCCCAGAGCAGCTGGGGCTGCCCCTGGATCCCTGGCAGTGCCCAAGGCCAGGTTGGCCATTGGGGCTGGGAGCAGCCTGGCCCAGTGGGAGCTGTCCCTGCCATGGCTGGGGTGGCACTGGATGGGATTTAAGGTCCCTTCCAACCCAGATGGGTCTGGGATTCCATGGCTCTATGAAAATGCCATTAAACTTCAGCACTTCACAAGTCTGGGATGGAAATGGCCCCTAAGGCCTCTGCCAGAGAAAGGTTCCTCCTTCCAGGACCTTGATAAGCTCAGCAAACAGGGAAGAGGAGGATTTCATTCTTTAACTCTGCTTTTCCAGCTGCTTCTCCATCCCTGGGCTTCGGCTCTCTCCCCTCTCCCAGGTGGCACAGAACAGAATCCTGGAATGGTTTGGGTTGGGAGGGACCTCAAATCCCACCCATTCCCACTCCAGCCATGGCAGGGACAGCTCCCACTGTGCCAGGCTGCTCCCAGCCCCAATGGCCAAGCTGGCCTTGGGCACTGCCAGGGATCCAGGGGCAGCCCCAGCTGCTCTGGGCACCCTGTGCCAGGCACTGCCCACCCTGCCAGGGAACAATTCCTGCCCCACATCCCATCCATGGCTGCCCTCTGGCACTGGGAAGCCATTCCCTGCCTCCTGGCCCTGCAGCCCTTGTCCCCAGTCCCTCTGCAGCTCTGCTGGAGCCCCTTTAGGCCCTGCCAGGGGCTCTGAGCTCTCCCTGCAGCTTCTCCTCTCCAGCTGAGCACCCCCAGCTCTCCCAGCCTGGCTCCAGAGGGGCTCCAGCCCTGCAGCAGCTCCAGGGCTCCTCTGGGCTCTCTCCAGCTGCTCCCTGATTTCCTGTGCTGGGCCCCAGGGCTGGGGCACCTCTGCAGGTGGAGTCTGCCAGGGCAAAATCCCCTCCCTTGCCCTGAGGCAGCCCAGGATTCCTTTGCCCTCCAGGGCTGTCAGTTTTTATTGCCTCTTTTCCAGCTCAGCTCCAAGAACTCGGTCCCTGCAGATCCAACAGATTCCTGGAGGAAAACCCCACTGAAGAAAGGGATTTTCACTTTCCCCTCGTTCCCAAACGCTGCTCTCAGAGCAGGTGGTGCCAAGTTACATAATTGTAGATATTGGTCCTCCTTCTCCCATTCCCGGGGCCTGCACAAAAGGGATTTGTGGTGTGGAAGGGCAGCTGGAGAGCCAGAAACTCCTGGAGCATTCTCCAGGGGGGAGAACAGCTGGAGCAGGGCTGGGGACAAAGAGAAAACAGGATTTTCTGGAGAGCTGAGTTGTTCCAGGATCGTCTGTGGAGGGAACTTTGGACGTGACACAACATTAAAAGGTCCAATTTGGATCCTCCCAGGCCTCAGCCATTGTGTGTTTGCCCACTAAATTTGAGAAATCAAAGGGAATCTGCTGAAAGTGGAACAGTTTTCCCTGGGTGAGGTGACATTATGGAAAAAAAAAAAAAGTGGGATTGAGCCTCTCATGACTTCAAAACTTGGAGTGGCCTTTGCTGTGTGATATTTGTGTTCATAATTTTATCTCGAGATAGAGCCCGAGCTGTTTCTCTCCCTGCCAAAGGAAACGATAGATATAAATCATCCACCAAAAAGTGAGGCCTGGGGCCGTTGTTTATGTGATGTGGAACAGTTTCATTATTGTTAATTATTTATTTTGGAAGGGCTACAAAGTGGTAAAAGCCTTTTTTTCATTTGGCATTTTCACACTGGTCAGTGTTCAGATTTCATGTGACGAGCCCGGGAATGGAAGTTAAAAAAAGGGAAATTTTGCCTTACCCCTCTGCTAAAGGGCATTTGCTGCTTCCTGTGGATTCCTAAGGACAGTTTTCCTGCTGTTTGCAGTGTGACTGTCAGAACCCATCCCCAAACAGGGCAGAGCTGCTGCTTCTTGCAGGAAATGAAATCCTGATTTGTTTTCTTCCTTGCTGTTGCCTGGTGTGCTCATCCCCGGCCCACACTCACCTGCAGCACCCTGCCCACACCTTGCAGCAGGTGCAACCCGGCTCCACCTCACTTGAAGCCACCAAAACCCCAGTGGGAAGTGGTGCTGCAGTCCCACGGGCGATGCTGATGCTGCCACCAAAGCTGTGGTGGCTCCTGGTGGTGCTGCTCCTTCAGCCTCTGCTCATCCCACCCACCTCTGCTTGCAGCACCTGAAAATTAAACAAGGCCCAGAATTCCTCCAGGAACACAGAATGATGGAATATCCTGAGTGGGAATAAACCCACAGGGATGATGCAGTCCAAGCCCAGACCCCCAACAATCCCAGCCTGGGCATCCCTGGCAGTGCTGCCCAAAGGCTCCTGGAGCTGTGGCAGCCTCGGGGCCGTGCCCATTCCCTGGGGAGCCTGGGCAGTGCCAGCACCTCTGGGGGAAGAACCTTTCCCTAAAATCCAACCCCAATCCCTGCTGGCACAGCTCCAGCTGCTCCCTGGGTGCTGTCAGGGAGCAGAGATGGGAGCTGTCCCTCTGAGGAGCTGCAGCCCCTGATGGGTTTCCCTCAGCCCCCTCTGCTCCAGCTGGACAATCCAAGGTCCCTGATCTCTCCTTCCAGGCCTTTCCCCATCTCCGTGGCCTCTTCCAAGAGCTCTCTGTGTTGCTGATGCTCACACGTGTGCCCACACCTGCCTGGGGATGACGGCACAGATCCCCCCCGGCCCCGGGTCACCCATCCCCGCCTCGCCCGGGCTTTGTGTCGCTCCCTCTCCCCGCAGCTCCCGGCGCGCTCCGAGCTCCAGACAAACACCGGCATTGCCATGGAAATGCTCGCAGCGTCGCTGGCTCTCGCATCTCCTGCCGGCTCCCGCATCCTCCTGCCAGGAGCCAGGGCTGTGGGAATGTGTCCCCAACCCCGCGTGTGGCATCAGGACCCTCGGGAGGGCTCCGGGGCCAGGGCTTGGGGCGGCACAATGACAGCAAATCCCCCGCTGGCACTGAGGGGACATCGCCCGTCGCTGTCCCCAGCCCGGGATGGGTTTGCTGTGGCTGCTGCTGCCCCTCCTGAAGGGGTGAGGAAGCAGAGGTGGGCAGGGTGAGGGCTCTCCGTGCTGATTTTACAGCGGGGGCTGAGGGGAAGGTGCCAGCAGTGCCAGCAGTGCCTCGCCAGGGCGGCAGGGGCAGGCTCAGGGGGTGACTCTGGGCTTTGCTGCCCCAGGAATGGGAGGGAGGCATTGGGGACATTCTGGTTTATCTGGGATTGCAGTAAGAACTTGGGAATGGGTCACTTTAGGGAGGCACCAGCAGGAGAAGCCATCCTGGGAATTGCTGATTGTGTGGGATCCTCCAGTTTTGGATAAGGAGGGAACTGTGCGGATCCCGCTGCTCCGAGCCCAGCGAAGGAGTTGCTGTTACTCCCTGAGTTCTTCTGCTGAGAAAAGCAGGAGTTGTTCTGCCTGGCAGCCTTGGAACATCTCATTACACAACGCAGAGGGTTCCACATCCCATAAAGCAACGCCACAGGTCATTGTTTCACTTTTGTATCTCGTTTCAACATGGGAATTACTAAAATATTCTCTTTTTCTGGTGTATCAGCACTCACAGCATCTCTGCAGGGGGCTCTTTGACTTCCTGCTTCCCTGCAACTGCTGCTCTATTTTCCACAGGTTGTTTTCCAGATGTATTTGCTGCAGGAATTGTTCTGTGTTTTGGCTGATCTAAAATTTGGGAGATAAATCCCCACATTTTGCTGGTGCAACACACAAAGCTCCCTTTGCTTCACCTCACTTTTGGTAGCATCGAGGCCATAATTGCCCTGCACTCACTGCAAGTGCCAGTGTCAGGTGGATCAGCTTCCACTAAAAAAAGGTTTGGATGTTTTCCAGACATTGTAGCAGCTGAAACAAGTGGGGGAAAATCTGTGTTTTAACAGGATGCAGTGCTGAGGATCATTGTGGTGCCTCAGAAGGGGAATTACAGGAGCAAAAATATTCTGGAAAGGACACGCAGGATCCTCCTGCCCTGCACAGACACCCCAAAAATCCCAGCCTGTGCCTGCTGAGGGACAGTGCCCTTCCACTGTGCCTTGCTGGGCAGTGGAGTGGGAGTGTTTGGACACAGGGACACACAAGGACAGGCCTGGCAGAGCTGGGCTTTGCTGCCAGGCTGGGCCTGCCCTGACTTGCTTTGCTTGGTAACTCAGGCTCAGCACCCCCTGCTCCTGCCAGGCCTGCTGGGCTGGGAAATTGGGTGTGAAATGGCACAGCAGAGCTGCAGGGCTGCAAATGGAAAAGGGAATCCTGATTTTCTTGGAATTTGAGAAGTGAGAGGTTCTGAACCTCTGGGTTGGTGTCAATAAGAAATGAGGCTGGCAGTTGTTTTCATCTGTTGGAATTGAACAGTCATGGAGTGGTTTGGGTTGGGAGGGACCTCAGAGCTCATCCAGAGCCCCCCCAGCCATGGCAGGGACAGCTCCCACTGTGCCAGGCTGCTCCCAGCCCCAATGGCCAAGCTGGCCTTGGGCACTGCCAGGGATCCAGGGGCAGCCCCAGCTGCTCTGGGCACCCTGTGCCAGGCACTGCCCACCCTGCCAGGGAACAATTCCTGCCCCACATCCCATCCATGGCTGCCCTCTGGCACTGGGAAGCCATTCCCTGCCTCCTGGCCCTGCAGCCCTTGTCCCCAGTCCCTCTGCAGCTCTGCTGGAGCCCCTTTGGGCCCTGCCAGGGGCTCTGAGATCTTTTGGTGTTACCTGCATAATTTTGGGAAGGTTTTTTTTTTGAGATTAAGGTCTTGAGAGAGGTTTCTGAATTTTTATTTGAAGTGTGGCAGAAAGAGCTGAGCCTCTGGCCCTGGCACAGGGTGCCCAGAGCAGCTGGGGCTGCCCCTGGATCCCTGGCAGTGCCCAAGGCCAGCTTGGCCATTGGGGCTGGGAGCAGCCTGGCACAGTGGGAGCTGTCCCTGCCATGGCTGGGGTGGCACTGGGTGGGCTCTGAGGTCTCTCCCTACCCAAACTGTTCTGTGATGTTGATTTTTATCCATTCAGATTTATCCTCAGAGTTTTCTTCCAAGGCCTTTCCTTTGTTCCTTCCCAGTGAACAAAAACTCCACACTGAGCTGGAGCTTCCTCTCTGTTCCAGATGAGCCAGAGCTGTTTCCCGCAGTGCCCTGAGGAAACTTCCTGCAAATTCATGGAAAAGCTCAGGTGCCATCAGGGCACTGTTCCTGCTCTCAGAGATTGGTGATGTCCCTCTGGAGGAGCTGCAGCCCCTGCTGGGCTCTGACCTCAGTCCTGAACCCCAAAATCCCCAAATCTGGGGGGGTTCAGCAAAATCTCCTGGCTTTTACTTTCAGTTTGGAAGCCTGGCTGGGTGGGGGGGATGAAGCTCTCTCAAAATGACATTTTACTACTGAATTCCCATCCAGGCAGGAAAGTAATTTACTGAAATTTCAGAACAGTTTGAGAAAAACTGTGATTAAATTCTTCAAGCCTCCTGAATTCCCAAGTGATTTAATCCCCCAGGTCGATGATATCAGTGACATCCAACACCTGTAAGCTCCTGATCTTTGCAAAGCAGAGTAACTTTGCACAAACGTTAATTGGAGGAATTAACACCTGCATTAATCATCAGCACAAGCTGAGTTTGAGGCTTCTGATCATATTTTATGGCATCTGCTGCAGGTTGAACATGCAGGAATAAGTGGATTATCCAAAAGGTTTGAAATTATTCACATTGCACCAAACAGTTTCCTTAATCTATTGTTGCAAGGACTAAATTCATTTGGAGTGTGACTCCAGTGAGCTCTGATTTGGGGAAAAACATGGCATCCTGTTTGTCACTTGAAATTTTAAATTTTGAATTATCACTGTGTAATAAAGAATCCAAGATCAAGAGCAAGGCCTTTTGTTGCCCCCAGGATGATTTTTCTCTGCCTGGCAGCAACAAAGAAGGTGCTTGATGAATCTGCTTTGTGTCATTCCAAGAGAAAATTCCTGAATGTTGTGAAATCAGTGGGGTGGGATCTGCAATTCTTCTTGTGCTGGGTGGACTGGATGATCCTGAAGGTCTCTTCCAAATTTGTGTCTCCAGGATTTCCCATTTATTGAGTATTTCCAACATCTCCAAAGTGACCTGGGGAGGTTTTTTTGTTTATTTTTCCAGGGGATTTCTTGGACAAAACCACTTGAGCATGTTCTGGATCATGGAATCTTTAAATGGAAGTTGTCTTCAAATGGAAATGCAAACATTTCCTGTTCCATCAGAAGTCCTGCACAGGGAATGAACTCTTGGGAGCACCAGACTCATTGTGCCTGGAGCACAGAGGGACCTGCAGGTGGGCAACAGCTCCATGAGAGTTGGAGCAAAGTCACAATTCCAGATGGATTTTCTGAGACCTGAAAATGCTGAAGAAATGCCCAAAATCTGCATTTTCTGCCCAGACACACTTTTTGAATGGGAAAAGGACTTTTGAATGGAAAAAAGAATGAATGTCCAGGAAAACCTGGTGCAGAAATTGTCTCTGTAAAAAAACGGAGAGACAGAGCCCGGCTGAACAATCTCCACTTTAATTAACTGGAATTTGGGAAGAGCCACCATGACCGGGGAAGCAGAAGACAGGTGGGCTTCACTGGAACAAGGGAGAAATAATTTTTCTTGATTATATTTTTTGCTTTTCTCATGTATTTCCCAGATTCTGAGCATTTCTGCTGGATATCAGCCCTATGAAGAGGCACATGGCTTTTGCATGTGTGATTTTTAAGGGTGAAGGGATCAAACCTTCTCACTCCTCTAAATTAATCTGGATGAGGGATTCCTCAGAGAAAATGTGGGTTTAAACTTAATTAAATTGGATCAGTTGGTTCATGATATTCTGTTTGCACAACACAATTTATTAGCAGCAAATTCCTGCCCAGAGAAGAGGACAAACAGCTGGAAAAGCAGGGAGAGGCTTCGTGGGGGAGGCGTCATTTTAATGGCACAGAATTCCATTATCACTTCCCCAGCACTGNGCTCTTTGTGCCTCTGCTGCTTCTCATTTTCTTGCCTCGGCTCTGGGACCAGGCCAGGGGCTGTTGCCTCCTCAGGGTTTGCAGAGGGACCCAAGCAAAGCCATCCCTCAGGTTCCTGACACCACCTCTCATTCCCTGGCAGAGCAGCAGTGCCAGTCCCTGGTTGTCTCCCAGGTGATTGCAGGCTCCTCTTGCCAGAAGTGCACAGGATGCAGCCTGCCTTGATTTATTAATTTATTGATCCATTTTATTTATTGATTTTGCACCAACAAAGCTTTGGTTAGCTGTGGCCAACATCCTTTTTCTCACCTGTGGCAGGGAACCACTGAGGCGGAAATTCAGCCATTCTGGCACCTTCTGTGTCTGTTTACAATCACTGAAGGCATGAAAAGACCTCAAGAAATCATCTGGGGCTCTGAAGCCTTTCAATGTTTGCATCTTAGAGCTGATTGTTCTCCTCTATTTTTTCCCCTGCTTTGAGGTTGCTGGATAGAACTTCCTGCTTCACCCATGGACAGCACCCTTGGGATGTCTCCAGCTCCAGATGTCACCTGAGCCTTTCAAATCCATTTCTGCAGCTTTTTAGGTGATTTGCCTCAAAGCTTCTTCCCTCGGGGCTTCCCCAACACACCAATAATCAGTGATGCTTTTCCCAGTTGCATTTAACGCCCTCAATGCCTTCCAAAGCTTCCTTAACACCCCAACTAGGAAGTTTTTCCTTACATCCAGCAGAAACTGTAATTCTGGATATTATTTAAGCTCCCTGCTCCCCTCCAAGCATTGAGAGTTTCCTGCTGCCTTCTACCTGTTACATATTTGAAGACTCTCCTCATGTTTCTTCTCTGTCCTATTTTCTCTGGATTAAAGCAACCAAACCCAGCTCTGTGAGATTCCCCTCCGGGGTGGGATGTTTGAAGACTTTCAGCACCTTTTTGTGCCCTCAGGACTTTCCCTCAGTGGCCTTGTGAGGAAGTTGGAGACCACGAGGGGGTTTCTCGAGTTCAGTGACCAAAGGAAATGGTTCCTTTTGCACTTTCAGACCTCCTCAGGGCTGAGGGGGAGTGCAGGAATTGTTCCACACATCCCAACCAGCCCGTTTAGACATTTCAGGATAATCCTTGCTTTCCCACACCGTTTTTGATTCCCAGGGAGCTCAAGATCTTCCACAATTCCCATGGGTTTTTATCCAGTTTTTTGCCTTGTTGGTTCCTTCCACTGGGGGGTTTATTCTTACCTAACACTGAGTTCACACCTGAATCTTGCTGTTTTCACACCATTTCTTCAAGGATCAACATGTCAATCCTAGCAGAACTCTCCCACTCAATCCTTCATCCTCCAAAAACACAAGGAAAACACAAGGGGCACAAACCCTGGGCAGGGCATCTGCAAAAAAACGTTTTCCATCATTTTTCCACACCAACAACAAACCCTGCTGGAGAGTTTTTGATGTTTCAAACAGCTGAGTCCACCTCACAATGGTTTCATTTTAGTTTCCTCAGCGGAGGCTGTGCTGAAAGCCTCGCTCCAGTCAAGATATGCAATATCTATTGTCCATAAGAGCTGCTACTTGTCAGGGGAGGAAATGAGCCTTGCCTGGGCAGGATTTGTTCCTGGCAAATCGTTCTTGGCCTCCACTTATCATTTCATTATTTCCCATGCATAAAAGAAAACTTTGTTTCATGATGTGTTTCCAGAAATTTCCAGGAATTCAAGCTGGGCTGTTTTCTCCTCTGAAATTCCCCAAGCTGGTTTTTTCACTCAGGTGACTGCAGCACCTGTCCTTGCCCTTCCCTTTTCCCTTTTCCAGGTGTGAAAGGGGATTCCTTGTGGGTTTCTCTAGGATTCAGCCAGGCCTCCACATCCTCTCAGTTGGTTTCTGCCAGGTCTGGCTGACTGGAAAAACCCCAACTCGCTGAAAAGTTCTGCTCTGTTCTCTCTGTTCCTCGTGGTTACTCAATGGACCATTGTTCATTCTCCCTGCTGAGGAGTGAGCAGAAAAAGCCATCCATCATTTTGGCATTCCCTGTGTCACCTCTTCCCATGCTGCCATCCTGGAAGGACGAGCACATCAGTTTTTCACCATTTTCTTGCTCTAACTCCTAAAGAACAGCCACACCCTCCTGAAATTTTCTGTTTTCTTTGCTTATTACACTGATTTTATTCATTTTTTCACTCTTACAGGCTTCTGCTTTTATTGCTGTTCCCAGTTTGCTGGAGTGTCTCACTGGAGGGTTAATGAGGCACTGATTGGGGTTTAATTGAGTTGTGGCCTGAAGATGGGACACAGGAACCAAAGGTGTGCCTGTGCTGGCTCTGCAGCTTCTCCCAGAGTCTCCCTCTGCCTGCTCGTGCAATCAGAGCTGTTCCCTCATCAGGGAACAATGGAATGGTTTGGGTTGGAGGGATCTTAAAGCTCATCCAGTGCCATGGACAGAGAACCTTCCACGAGGCTGCACATCCAACCTGAGCTGGGACACCTGCAGGGATCCAGGGGTGCTCTGGGCACCCTGTGCCAGGGCCTGCCCACCCTGCCAGGGAACAATTCCTGCCCCACATCCCATCTAATCTCCTTTTGTATCTCTCTGATCTTACCTTGTATTTCACAGAAGTTACAATGTGTTACAACTACTTTTGGACTCCATCGCTGGCCCACCCCTCTCACAGTTTGAAGCTTTTCTTAATTCAGCCATTTCTCCCTCTTTTTTCCCCAGGCTCTCCTGGCACTCGGGATAACCCAGCTGAGCCCCCTGGGTGACTGCAGCTCCCAAACCACACCCTAATTCCCAGGGTGCCAGAGCTTTCCCTGGAAGAACTGGGCCCTTCCAGAGCCCCAGATCCCTCCACAGTCATTCCCACCACCACCCAGCTGGATTTCTCAGAATCCCTGAATCCCTGCGGCTGGAAAAGCCCTCCCAGCCCAGGCATTCCCAGCTGGGCCCCAGCCCCACCTTGTCCCCAGCCCAGAGCACTCAGGGCCACCTCCAGGGGACACCTTCAGGCATGGGCACTGCAAAGCTCCCTGGGCAGCCCCTGCCAAGGCCTGAGCGCCCTTCCCATGGGCAAATTCCTGCTGCTGGCCAAGCTGAGCCTGCCCTGGCCCAGCCTGAGGCCGTTCCCTCTCCTCCTGTCCCTGTTCCCTGGCAGCCCCCCGGGCTGTCCCCTCCTGGCAGGAATTTTGGGGACTCCTGGTCCCACCTGGCAGAGCCATTAACACTCAGGAGAAGGGTGAGAGGGCATTATTTTTTTTGGCTCTCCTCTGGACTTGCTCTGACATTCTATGTCTTTCCTGCCCTGAGGATTCCAGAGCTGCAGATACAGCATTCCAAGTGGGATCTCATGAGAGTGGAGTAGAGAGGCAGAATCACTTCTCTCAACCTGCTGACAACAACTTTCCTGACCATCCTGGGTTTAGGCTTTTTTTGGGCAGGACGCTTCTGGGATGTCAGGATAAACAGCAGGAAGATGCCCCTTCCTCCCTTTACATGGAAAAGAACAATCAGCCATAAACACATTTTGTTTCCTCCTGAGTGTGATGGGTTTGGGATGGGCTGGAATTACCTGCAGTTGAAGGTTCTTTAGAGTCTGGTTCCTCAGTTTGAGGCAGTGAAGAGCTCAAGTGAATATTTCAAGAAGTTGCTGCATTCCTCATTCAGAGCACTTCACATGTGTAGCACCAATTGAATTCATTCCATCTGGGATCATTCAGCACTTCTGCAAATGAGACCACAAAATGTCAATTCAGACACTCAGAAACTGGGAGGGTGAAATTCAAGGCCACCTGCAAGAAGTGTGGTTTAACTGACTTGTGCAGCCTCGCCCAACTGAGGAAGGAGGGATTCAATCCCTTCCTAAGGCACATCCCAGCTGGTTTAAACCCAAGAGCTCATCCTTTCCCACGTGATCCCCTGAAAATTCACTGCTCATCTTCTGTCTGCTGAAACAAATGTGGAAAAACTTCTGGAGACAGCAGCCTCCTCCACTATGTCATCCTGACACAGCTCCAGAGTGGCTCCACCCTGAAAAATAAATGTGGCACAGAGCCCATGGAAAAGAAAAGTAGGCAATTATCTACTTTGCATATGCAGATGTAAAGGAGAGGAAGGAGAAATAACGCTCCTCATTATGTGGCATTGATTTTGCAACCTAGTCCTCATTTAAAGCAGATTGGATGTGTGCAATTATGCAGCTTTTTAAAAGTAAACAGCAAAAAGAACCCGAACTCCTTCCATCGTGTGCAAGCATCACATTGTGGCAGATGGACATGGAGCTACTGGAGCAATTCCAGAGGAGGCACCAGGATGAGCAGAGGGATGGAGGAGCTTTGCTGGGAGCACAGGCTGGCACAGCTGGGATTGTACAGCCTGGAGAGGAGAAGCTTTGGGGTGACCTAAAGGAAGTGTCTGAAGGGAGGTGACAAGAAAGATCCCACATCTATGGGATGGTTTGGGTTGGGAGGGACCTCAGAGCTCATCCAGGGCCACGGCAGGGACAGCTCCCACTGTGCCAGGCTGCTCCCAGCCCCAATGGCCAACCTGGCCTTGGGCACTGCCAGGGATCCAGGGGCAGCCCCAGCTGCTCTGGGCACCCTGTGCCAGGCACTGCCCACCCTGCCAGGGAACAATTCCTGCCCCACATCCCATCCATGGCTGCCCTCTGGCACTGGGAAGCCATTCCCTGCCTCCTGGCCCTGCAGCCCTTGGCAATTGTCTCTCTCCAGCCTTCCTGGGGCTCCTTCAGGCCCTGCAAGGCCACCCTGAGCTCAGCCCAAAGCTTCTCCTCTGCAGGCTGAGCAATGGCAGCTGTGCCAGCCTTTGCTGCCAGCAGAGCTGCTCCAGCCCTCTGCTCATCCTGGAGCCTCCTCTGGACACACAAATCCATGATTCTTCCTGTCCTCTTTTAGCTCATTCATCTTCCTACTACCCAATCTTTCTGTGTCCTAATCTTCTTCAAACATAGCCTTTCTTCATCCCAGTGTCTTTCCATGTATTCTCCTCCCTTTCACTTTTCCCTTTTAACCTCCTCTCATTAGATCCCAGTCCTAAATCCTGAACCCACCTGAAGTGTGTGGTGTTTATGGACAAACCTCCTGGAGAAGTGAGGAAATAACAGGGAGAACAGGCCTGTACCTGTCCTACACCCCTGCCCATACCCAGGCAAACAAAACCTCACCTGGCAGGGCAATTCCTCTTTCCACAGGCAATCCCTGTTTTCTACCAGCACCTCCAAATACCTCTCCTGATCTGAGGCTGGAGGTAAGCAACATCCCAGTCCTAAACCTGTGATAAATTGTGATTTTATTTTGATATTGAGCAATGTGTCATAGGTATAAATTAAAGATTTTAATGAGGGAACTGGCTTTCTGTGGTGCACAGAGGACCTGGTGCAAAATGAGGTTTAGTCTGGCCTAAAGAAGAGACTGCTGAAACCCAAAATAGCTGTGGTTAGAGAGGCTCTGAATGGTGATTTTGAGCTTCTGAAAGTGCCATTTTTTGTCTTTCATTTTCCCCCTTAACCCTGCCATGCTGGGCCAGCTTCTTTGTCAGGAACCTCTGAGATACTGAAAGACATTTTTTCATGGAATCTCAGAATTACTGAGGTTGGAAAAGCCCTCCCAGATCATTGAGTCCAAGCTGTGAGCCCCTTCCAAGGCCTGACCACCCTTTCCATGAGGAAATTGCTCCTGGTGTCCAACCAGAGCCTCCCCTGGCACAGCCTGAGGACGTTTCCCCTCATCCTGTCCCTGTTCCTGGGAGCAGAGCCCCACTTTGCTACAGCCCTCAAACATTCCCAAAAGCTTTCACAAAGAAAACCCTCACTGGCATCTGTCTATGGAATGCATGAGGGCATATTTTTATCTTGTGCTTTATTACAAAGGGTGATGTATGAAGGGTGGAATTATTCATCCACGCTCTCTGTGCTGCTCTTTGGGATAGGAGCAGATGGGATGGACACCAGGATGCAGAGAGGGTGGTTTGCCCAAATTCCAGGGTGAAAAACTCAGGACATTTTGCATGACACTACTTAAATCAATAAAATCTCTATCAGGGGAGTTTTTTATTTCCTTTCTGAGTATTCAGGGCATGGCCACCACTTGCAGTTCACACCATCCTCTCTAACCCTGTGCTTTTAAGTATTAAATATTAAATTACCTACAGTCTTTGGATGCTTTTGGAGGAAAAACCAAGCTTGTGAGATTCAAGGGAGCTGGTGGACACCTCAGGTCAGTGGTGAAAGATCTGAGGATCATCCTGAGCTTCCATAAAGGGATGGGCAGGGCTGGAGCGTGGCCAGGGCAGGGAATGGAGCTGGGGAATGGGCTGGAGCCCCAGGAGAGGCTGAGGGAGCTGGGAAAGGGGCTGAGCCTGGAGAAAAGGAGGCTCAGGGGGGATCTTCCGGCACAAGTCCCTGCCAGGAGGGGCAGTGAGGGGGGGTCAGGCTCTGCTGCTCTGTCCCAAGGGAAAGGAAGAGAGGAAATGGCCTCAAATTGCACTAGGAGAGGGTCAGACTGGAGATTAGAAACTATTTTGTGGAATGAGCTGCCCAGGGAGGTTTGGAGTCACTGTCTGTGGGAGTGCTCAGGAGCAGTCTGGATGTGGCCCTTGGGGACAGGGTTTGGGGTGATGCTGGTGCTGCTGAGCTGTGACTGGGTGATCCTGAAGGACTCTTCTCACACTCCTGATGACTCTGGGATTCTGGGATGCTCCACAAGATGCCCACACACGTGTGACAGACAGGTGCAGTCACTACCTGCATTGCTGATGTGCACGAGAGACCCTCAGGCAGCCAGATCTCATTCCAGGGATATCAAACATCCACCTGGGAATGGCTTGATGAGGTCTCAGGATCAAATGTTTCTGCTGGGAGCAAATCCCATCGTGGACAAAAACGGACTCAGGCTGATGTTTGGCGAGTTTTGAGACAGCTTTAAATACAGCTGGGGGGGATTCCCAAAAAGGGGGGAAGTTGGCCACATCAATGTGTGTTTTTAGGGAGATTCCACGTGGAATGTAGTCAGAAGTGAGAATGAACAGTGACTGTAAATTTATATCCTACTGGGAATCTGATACTGGCATTTGAAAGCAGCACTGGGATGACAACAGGGACAGGGATTGAATGTTTCCTTTTCTTCTGCCAGAGGAGTGTTTGAAGGAGGTAAAGCATTGGAAGAACCAGGAATTAGAGCTCTCCCCACTCCTTTCTGCCCCTGGCCAAAATGTAACCGCTCCAAATGTGACAAAGGGAACTTCATGGGTCACCTGTGGCTGTGCAAGGAGCACCTGGAGGATGGGAATGGCTGATGTGGGAATGGCAGGGACACCTGGGCATTCCCCACCTCACCTGGACTGCCTCCTGAACTTGGCAGGCACATGTTCAGAATCAGGAAGCAGCTCAGGCCAGACCAAACGGTATTAGAGAACAAACAGGGAAGCAAAGTAGAGGGAAGCAAACCCAGGGAGTTTGTGTTGAGAGCACCAAGAGGCAGTAAATCCTCCCTGTCAAGCTGCCTGGCAATTACTGCCTGAGCACGGAGGGCTGGGAGCTTGGGAATACCTGTAAACACTTCTGCACAGGCAATTTGTCTTGTAGCAGTGCCCAAAACAGCTCCCAGGACTCCCGCGGCCCTCGTGCCTGGAGGGCACAGGATGTGTCGGGAACCACGGGGAGCTCACACCTGCCTGAGACGAGGAAGGCCCACAGCAGTGCTGGGGCTGGCTGAGCTGCAAGTCCTGCCTGCTGAAAAGTGCTGGGGGAAGTTTTCCATTTCCATTCCTGCCCTCAGGATCCGTGGCACTGACTGTGGCAGCCTCCCTGTGCAGGCAGAGAGGCAAACGACCCTGGCTGTGGAAAGGGCATGGCTGGGGCTACCAGGGAAGGCGTTGAGGCCTCTCTGGGTGGGCTGGGGCCGGGATTCCAGTGATATTTCACTGAAGTTTTTTAATCTTGAGACGTGCCACTTTCTCTGCTTCCCCTTGGGCATAGTGGGGCTGCTCTCTCATCCCTCTTTCCTGAGGACAGGACCGAGGGCTTCAACAGCTTGGCAAAAACTTTTCTCTCCCCAAAGCCAGATTATTTGGCATCAGTGTGAGGGAAGGGAGGGACAAGTCTCTGTTGTGGGCAAGACAAAGGGCGTTCAAACAAACCCCCAGGCCCTTCAAAACACGTTCTTTAGCAGGAGCAAGTGGTTCAGCTTCCAGCACAGCCCGGCTGGACGCTGGTGTCGGATGTGCTGCAGCCGCAGGGATCTGTGTCACTGACCTTGGGGGCTGCACGTGAGCCCCGTGCCAGGGGACGTGTGCCAGGCTGGGAAATGCGTGTCCAGAGCCTCCCTCGCTGGGAGGGCTCGGGCACCAAGGCCAGACTCGCAGCTTTACCCCCATCCTGCTGCTCCTCGGGCCTCCACATCTGGGCACATCCCCCCGAGAGACGCTCACCCCACAGCCAGAGTGTGACTGCGGGTGCTCTGAGGATGGCGAAGGACCTGGGGGTGCTCTGAGGATGGGGGAGTTCCTGGGGGTGCTCTCAGAATGGGGGATGTCCTGGCTGTGCACTGGGGAGTTCTGAGGATGGAGAAGTTTTGAGGGTGCCCTGACGATGGGGGAGTTCCTGGGGGTGAACTGGGGAGTTGTGAGGATGGAGAAGTTCTGGGGGTGCCCTGAAGGACTCTGCAGAAGGAGAAGGTCCTGGCTGTGCACTGAGGAGCTCTGAGAATGGGGCAAGTCCTGGGGGCGCACTGAGGTGTCCTGAGGATGAAGAAGGTTCTGGAAGGTGCCAGGTGTGCCAGGACTCGAAGCAGGCTGGCCCTGTGGAAGGTGTCTGTGCCCATGGTAGTGGGTTGGCAGGATGATTCCCCATGCTCTGTCCCACCCAAGCCTTTCCGTGCCTGGGTGACACGGGAGAGCTGCCCCACACGAGCAGGGTGCCCCACACGAGCAGTATGACACAAACAGGGTGTCCCACACGAGCAGGGTGTCCCACACGAGCAGTATGACACAAACAGGGTGCCCCACACGACTGGGATGTCACGAACAGGGTGTCCCACAGGAGCATGCTGTCCCCCATGAGCAGGGTGACATGAATGAAGTGTTCCACACGAATGGGCCGTCCCACATGAACAGGCTGTCCCACACCAGCAGGGTGTCCCACACTAGCACGGTGTCCCACACGAGCGAAGTGTGTCCCACACTCTCAGGGTGTCCCACACGAGCAGGGTGCCCCACACGACTGGGATGTCACGAACAGGGTGTCCCACAGGAGCATGCTGTCCACATGAGCAGGATGACACGAACAGGATGTCCCACACGAGTGGGGTGTCCCACATGAGCAGGGTGACACGAACAGGGTGTCCCACACGACTGGGGTATCATGAACAGCGTGTCCNACCCCACACGGGTGACACGAATAGGATATCCCACACGAGTGAGGTGTCCCACACGAGCAGGGTGCCCCACAGGAGCTTGCTGTCCCACATGAGCAAGGTGACACGAACGGGCTGTCTCACACGAGCATGCTGTCTCACATGAGGAGGGTGACACAAACAGGGTGTCCCACACGAGCGGGATGACACAAACAGGGTGCCCCACACGAGCGGGGTGTCCCACAAGAACAGGGTGCCCCACACGAGCAGGGTGACACGCAACAGGATGTCCCACACCAGCAGGGTGTCCCACACTAGCACGGTGTCCCACACGAGCGAAGTGTGTCCCACACTCTCAGGGTGTCCCACACGAGCAGGGTTCCCCACACGAGCAGGATGACACGCACAGGATGTCCCACACCAGCAGGGTNGTGCGCAGCTCCTGCGCCCTTTAAGCCGCGCCGCCCCTGCCCGTACGGGCGTCTGAGCCGCGGGAGCCGCGCGGGAAGGAGCCGCCACAGCGCCGGGACGCGCCTTCCTCCTCCTCTTCCTCCTCCTCCTATTCAAAATAACAGATCAGAGTTCTTGGCACTGCCCTCAACAGCAGTTGGGACTGAACTTGGACATATTGCTACAAATCAAGATGNAGCCCCCTCCTCCCCACCCCGTGCCCCGCTCCTCCCGCCACTGCCAGCACTAAGATGCCCCGCTATGAACTGGCTTTGATCCTGAAAGCCATGCAGAGGGTGAGTGAGGGAGAGGAGACGGGGAGGAAGGGAGGGATGCAAGGTGGGACCGGCAGATCTTTGCCCCCCTCCCGTTGCCCCGCGGTGCCGCCGCGGTGTCCCCTCGGTGCCCCCGCTGTCCCCGCCGCACCGCGTGGCCCGGGCCGGCCCTGGCGCCCGCAGTGCCGCAGCGTGTCCCGGGCTCCGCGGGGCTTCCCCCGGGCTCCGGCCCCTTGCCCATCGCCCCTTCCCTGCCCGCGCCCTCGGAGACTTGGCTGAGTCGCTCTCCCCGAGCCGCAGTCCCCCTCTCCCCCTCCCCTCCGGTCCGCAGGTAAGCAGATCCCACGCTTCCCGAGCGAACAGAGATGCGGTTTTCCTTGCCCGTCCCCTCCCTCCGTGCCTGGAGCAGGTGAAGCCGGCCCTTCGCATCCCCCTTCTGCAGCACCAGCGCTTTCCATCCCCCTCCCCGCACCTGCGCTGGCATCCCCGGGCACCTCCTCGGCTCCGGGAAGCCTCGGGGCGAGGGAAAAGGGGGGTAAAGCAAGGATTCGCTCCAGCCATCTCCCAGCCGCGGGGTGCCACCTTCCCCCCCCCCGTGTGCCAGGGAAGTGCCAAGGATGGGTTTTTTTGCCCACACCAGTTGAGCGGGGCCGATAGGCTGGGCCCTATCGCCCCCGGGAAGGGGCGCTGGGGGTGGCAGCAGCCGTTGCCGCTGTTTTTTGGCAGCGCGGTGATAACAGAGCTCGGTTAAATGATGCTGTTCCCATTCGGCAGGAGCTGAGTCAATACGTGGGGGAAGGAAGGGGGGGGGAATGGGGGATGTGTGTGCGTAAAAATAATAATAAAATAGAGCCATCTCCGTGTGGATGGGAGGTTTATTTGGTAAATAACAGCTGATACTGGCCCTTCTCTAGTACCTTCTATAGCCTTTGTTTATCTGCTGCTTTCCAGCTTAATGCTGGTGTTGGAATGTAGCAGCACTTGCGCTGGGCTGAAGCCCTCTGATCCCAGCCCGGCGTGGATACTCTGGGATTTACCCTTCGTTCCCACCAGCACCATTTCCCACCGAGCAGCAGCAGCTCAGCGAGCGTGGCCGTGGTTTTTTTGGGAATTACGGGAGCACGTCTGGTGTGCCGCATGCACTAGTACATTTCCATTCATTTTACATGGACCATCCACATGTCGGGGCTGGCTTTTTTTTTTTTTCTTCCCAATATATTTTTCCCCGTGGTTTAGCTGCAGAAGCTGTAGTAGAGACATCTCACCTGGGTCCTCTAGTGGAGAAACACAGCAGCAGGGAGAAAGCCGGGTGACATTGCTGCACCAGCTCACCCGGGCAAAAATATGCTGCTTTTCCACTTGCTTGTCAACAAATAATTTTTGTCCGATTTTTTTTTTCTTTTTGTTCCTCCCCGCACCTCTCCCCACGGGTGGATGAGGCACAGATGCTTTTTGTAGCCGTGCTGTTGATGTGGGAGATGCTTAAAGCCAGGCAGGCACTCGGAATGCAGAGCAGGACAGCAGGCATAGCAAATCTGCCATAATACCGAGGCAGGAATAAACTGACTTCTCTGAAAAGATGCCATGGAGTGCTCTCTGCTGGAAAGGCTCTCTGGTTTCCAGGATCTGACCACGGAGATGCAGTGATAAGCTTTTAGCTGTAAGATGCTTCTAACGAGCGTCAGTGCACTCGGGATTTAACATCTGCAACCTTTGTCTCTTTGAAGTTGAACTCTCCAGCATGTTCTTTCCACATGGATGTACCTTCAAGGGTTTTTTTTTTTTTTGAGCTCTGTGATTATGTCCAAACATTTCAGTTTGTGCTGGTGTTTTTAACCCACCCTTGTCGTCAGTCTAAAATTCAGAGTCTGTCTGTAGGTGCTGCTATTTTCAACACACCACATCTGGGTGCTTTTTAGTTTCCCAATATTTCGCTGCTCCTGCCTTTCTTGTGCCATGAAAATACTTGGAAATATTTCCTCGAGTGGTTTTATGCTCCATGGTGCTGCTGGTTTTTGGCTGGGGGGGGTTTGCTCTAATGACCCCTGTAAGCTGTGCATAATCCTGGCTGTAATACTGAATTAAATCAGACAAAATATGGGGGTAATAAGCCAGTCTGAAACAGTGGAATTATTCCATAACTCCTTCCTGTGGAAGGATAAATGACATTGTTTTTCCACACCGGTGACAGCACCTGGGCAGGTGTTCCCTGTCCTGCCCAGTCAGTCCCTCTGTGGTGGCTCCGTGTCCCGGTGCTGTCTGAGCGAGTGCTGGCTCTCCTTTTGGTGTCTGTGATGTCCTTCCTCACCTGTGGCAGCTCCTCCAAAATAAACCCTAAACCCTTGTCCCTTGGCTTTCCTGTGCTTTAGGGCTTGTCCTGAACTTCTCGGAGCTCTCTGGGGGCTCGGTGCAAAGCTCAGCCTGGAGACTTTGCTGCCTCTCTTCAGAGGCAAACTTGGTGCTTTCTGTGGGGTTTTCCCCACCCACAACTTTCTTTTAATAGTCCCCTTGGCATTCTCAGGGATCCAGAATGAGTCCCTCCAGTTGGTTTTTGCTACTTTAAACCCTGTTGCTGCCTAGCCCTGCTCGTGTCCAAGTCAGGGATCCTTTCCCCTTCTTTTCCTGCATGTGGCTTGTGTTTGGAGGCTGTTGGGAGGGTCCTGGGGCAGCACATCCCCATCCCTCCTGCCTGATGCTCTCCTCGGGCTTGGCAGGCTCCAGAGCCTCTTCAGCTCTCCTTTTGTGCCTTAAAAATGCAACACCCAGGAGCTTTGGGAATGCTGGAGGCACGGGGGGGAGGGGGGGGGGGGAAAACTTTCACTTTGCACTGGTTTCAATTTCCAGCCTTTGTCACTGGTTGTTTGCATGTACTTTATACAAAAAGTCAGGATTTTATTCTGAAGTCAGAGCTGAGCAGCTCTTCTCTGTCTTCATTTGTGAGAGGTAATGGACTTGGACTAAAACCACTATTTTTACATACTAAAGCACAGGATATTTTATATACTCCGGATATAGAGAGAGTGTTTCATCAGCAGAGCCTCCAGTTAGTGACTCTTAAGAAAACAATAATAAAAGCCCTAAAAGCCCCCCCAAATGAGGGGATCCCCCCACTCTGTGCATTTTGACGGGGAGGGATTTGTGCTGCTGAGTGTGAGTTTATGGAGGAGACACTTTGGGCAGAGAAAGGTGTGAGCACACTGAGGTGAAATGATTCATTTTGCCCATTGTGTTGCTTTCCACGCTGGAAAGAACAAATGCTGAGGGCAGCTTGGTGGCAGATTTGTTATCAGCAGTGTCCAGGTGTTTGCAAACCAAACGTTACCTGCCCACAGCAGCCCCAGCCAAGCCCTGCAGCTGTGCTGGAGGCAAAGGTGCAAAATGAAGACACAGCTGTCCATGGCCTGAATTCCCTGTTCACAACAAAAGCTGAGTTTTTAAGGGTTCCTGATTTTCTCCCATCAGTGGTTTTGAGTGGGCAGGGAAGGGCAGTGAATCCCCAGGAGTGAATCTGCAGGAATTGTCACTGGCTGGGAGAGCAGGGCTCTGCAGGGAGCTCTGAAACTGCTGAAACTCCCTGGGAAGGAGTGAGGGGGGAAAAGAAGGAAGGAAGGAAGAGCTGGAAATGGTCTCTTGCTGCTTTGTGCAGAGTGACTGTGGGGTGGTAGTGCCAGACCTCTGAGGGGACGGGGACACAGAGTGGGAATCCCACAGTCCCTGAGCTTGGAGAAGACCTCCAGGATGGAGTCCAGCCTTTGACTGATCCCCACCTTGTCACCCAGAGCAGAGCACAGGGACACCTGTCCTCAGCAGCACCCTGTTGTAACTGGAACTGAATGGGCACTTTGTAAATAACTCTGAGTATTTCACTGAAAATGAGGAAATGTATCAATATTTTATTAGCAGTGTGCTCATCTTCACCTGTGACAAAGTTCAAACAAGCACTGTCATAATCTAAAACCTTACCACCTTTTTTTCCAGCAAATACCTGGACTAGGAGACCCATCCACCCATTTCTGGAATCCCAAAGTGCTTTGGGTTGGAAGGGGTCTTAAAAATCACCTTGTTCCACATGGCAGGGACACTTTCCACTATCCCAGGTTGCTCCAAGCCCTGTCCAACCTGGCCTTGGACACCTCCAAATAATAAATAATAATAATAATAACCCTGCAGTGAATGTGGGCTCTCATTTCTGCAGCCATGTTCTCACAACACAACTTGTCTTCAGCAGCTGTTTTGTTGCTTTTGGAGTGGGTTGCTGTGTTTCCAAAATTCCCTACCTGCCATGTGGAGATTGTTGGCTATTTTGGGAATGCCAAAGTAAATGGGCAGTAGTGTTGCTTGACATCTTGACTATTCCACTTAATTGCTGTGTAGGCAGCTGCAGCAATTGGGCTTTTGATGTCTCAGTTGCCAGGAAGGAGGGGGAGAGAACGAAGCAGGAGGATACTGGCTTTATTTTTATTTAATTTTAATTTAATTTAAATTTTTTTTTTTAAATTTTAAATTTATTTTCTGCCTTTCTGGTGAACCACCTGCTCTTCCAGTGGAACTGTGCATCTTCCCCACCCCTCCTCCCAGCTGAGCAGGTTAAAATGACACAAAAGTTTGTTCCCTTGTTTCCACTGGCATTTTGAGCAGGCTGGAACAGGCTCCTCAGCCTGGCAGGGAGGGCTCCTGGAGTCGGGGGTGGTGCTGGAAAGGAGACCAAAGCCTTGGAACTAAGAGACAGCATCAGAAAACAGCAAGACCCAGCCCTGGCTCTGCTGGAGGAGTCACCTTTTTGTTTTCTGCCATAAGAAGGACTGGATTTTGGGGGGGTGTGGTGCAGACAGCATTTGGGAACGATACCCTCTTGCCTGATATTTGACATTTTCAGTCCTGGAAGAGCAGGAGTTTTTGCCAAGTGTGGGATACGTGCCTGGGTCTGAGGGGACACAGAGGATTATTCTCTTCTGCAGAATAGTTGAAGCCTAATTTAAGTTTCTTGCAGGCCCCTGGTGGGATTTCAGTGGGATTTGGCCAGTCCCTCTTCAGGGGACAGCACTGGGGGTTAACCTTGGAATTAAAACGGCTCTGGGCTGCCCCTGGTTCCTCCTCAGCAATGAGCTCTTTGCTGCTGCCTGGGATTTGTTCCTGATGTGTTCTGGCTAGGAACAGGGAGGTGTTGGTGACTCCAGTGTGGAGCAGATTCTGTCCCTAAACCCTTGGGAAGGAAGAGTGCTGAACAGCATTAATCTCTGCATTGATGGAAAGCCCTGAAACGTGGCTGACTCCTGAAAAAGTTGTCCATTATAACACTGAGGAGAAGCTGCTCCTTCAGCTCTTGTGTATTTGTGTTTTCTGTCTCCTGATCTTCATCAGCTCCATACTTTGGAATGATGGAAGCTCTGGTTTCCTCTGTGTGTTCTTTCAGGAACTGATTTCTCCATTTCCCTTGCCCCAGAACCGTAATTGCCTCACAAAAATTGCTTTGGGAGTTTTTAAGTTGTTGATCAAGTAATTTATCTTCCCTTTCTTTTTTTTTTCTTTTTTCCCTTTGCCCAGAGAAGCTGTGGCTGCCTCTGGATCCCTGGAAGTGTCCAAGGCCAGGTTGGAGCAGCCTGGGACAGTGGGAAGTGTCCCTGCTCGTGGCAGAGGTGGCACTGGGTGGGCTTTAAGCTCTTCCAACCCAAACCATTCCATGATTCTGTGATTTCTCAGGCAGGCTGCTAATTCCTGGAGCCACAGGCACCCACACCTCCCTGGCTGCAAATGTGGGATGAAGGAAGAGCTGTTTATGTGGAAGCAGTTCCTTGGTAGAGCTCTGTGTCCCACCCTCTGTGTCCCCAACCTGAGGGCAGCAGGAACCTCTGGGCACCCTGGTAAAACTCCTGCCCTATGGAGCAGCAGGAATATCCCCAGTGTGCATTGAGGAGCTGATTAAAAGGTGAAAGCAGGGGAAAATGCAAGCACAGAAAAAGATGCAAAATGTAACTAATTATGGAGAAGTGGAACGGGAAAAATTGGAATGAAATATGTGGAAAGTAAGGCAAGATGTGAAGGACCTGGCCTGTGGAGCACTGGTGCAAATATTGGTGCTAAAAATGAGGTTCTATGAAAAATTCATCACCCCTGGTGAGGAGAAGGGCAGGAAGGAAGTGGATGGTGTAAAGGGAGGGTCATAAACCCAAGAAATAGGATTGAGGAACTGCAGCAGAACTGTTGTTCTGCTATTTTTGAATCCTGGTTTGCCCACTTGCAAGCCAGTCCTTGTGTTCAGCCCTGCAAATACCTAAGGAATAATAAAAAGCCAGGTCCATGCAGAGGATGGATACAGGGAGGGAGTTTGTTCAGTGGAGTTGGTGTCTTAGGAAAAGAAATCAATGTTCAGTAGCTTTTAATACAGATATTCTGCATCAAGCTGTGTAGTTAGCATTAATTATTTTATAACTGACAGAATTTTATTGAACTCTGGTTTTGGTGTCTCGAAATCTCCAAGAAGGATCAGAAGTCTTGAAACAGCACCCAGCTGACTGGGAAGCTTGGGGAGCCTCAAATTTTTGGATGATGTATGATCCTGAACTTCTGTCTCACCTATCAATAATCCTGGGGATGCTTCATATTCTTCCAAAGACTGTGGGCAGCCAGAAATGTGATTTCTGGGAATTTGGGGAAGTCCTAAAGAAGCTTAATGAGTCAGGTTTTTTTGGTTTTTTTCTGTTCTTCCTAGAAATTTGAAGAAGAATTTCCTCCTGGTATCTTGCCCAGTTTCATGGGGACTGCCACTTCTTTCTCATTTCCCAAGTAACTTCTGCACTCTCCCAGCCAAAATCCTCCTCAAATTGGATAAACCAGCACATTTTTTAGGCTGGGATTATCCAGTTCCTGCTGAGCAGTGATCACCACCAGCTGCATCCCATCTATGAACCTCCAACTGAAGGAAAGGGAATCTTCAGTAGGGGAAGAGATTTTGCAGCATTTTTTTGGTATTTGCTTCTAAAATTTGCCCTAAAGCAGGACAAGGTGATAACCTCATCCAGAGAACTGGAGTGGTCCCAAATCCACTCCAGAAATCTCATTCTTGGCTGTTGTTGAGGCTTGTTTGACCCATTCTCTTGCTGCTGCTCTGGTGACCAAGTGCTTCATCTCCTTCATTCCTACCTTGGCAGTGAGATGTTTGTGCTGCTGGATTTTGGGTGGCCAGAAGAGAAGGGGTTTGAGCCTTGGGACTCCATGTCCTCCTGCACCTCCCAGTGCAGGGAAATCCTGCCTGGTGCTGTGTGATGCCAGAACCTTCCAGTTTCTGCCAGCCCCTTCCCATTTCCTTGAAAACACCTGGCTTTTTGCCCTCTGGTGCCCTTAATTTTGCTGTTGACCACGTGGCTTCTGGGTTGTCTCTGCCCCTTTTGCTTTCGGTTCCTGTGGAAAAGAACCGTGTCCCGTGGAGGGGTGGATGTCACCTCTCTGTGGTTTCCTTGCTGAGGGCTGGGGTTTGTGGTGACAAACTGAGCTCTGGAGGGCCCTGCTGGAGCTGCAGCCGAGGCAGCAAAGGTTCTGCTGATTTCCCAGGGAAGAGAGGCCCAATTCCTTGGCAGTTTCTGCTCCCTTCACACAATTCTGGAGCTTGGGAAAGCCCTCCCAGCCCAGGCAGTCCCACCTTGTCCCCAGCCCAGAGCACTCAGTGCCACCTCCAGCCCTTCCTTGGGGACTCCAGACCTCCCTGGGCAGCCCCTTCCAGTTCCTTTCCATCGAGAAATTCCTCCGGATAACATTTGTCACCCCTGGAAACATAAGCCAATTCCTCAGGCTGACAAGGGGAAAAGGAAGTTATTAGCTCCTTATTTTCTTTAAACTGATAATTGATGAATTAATCTCCTGGGTGTGATGCCACATCATGTCTAGGTAGGCCTGGAGAAGACAGAATTTCTTTTTGGTTTCTCTGTATTTGAACAGATAAAAAGGGACTTTCTATCTCCTTCCCTCTGTCCCCAGCTTACCCCCCCCTTGCCCTGTAGGTGTTTGGAGTTTGGGGAGGAGCAGTTGGAAGCAAATCAGTTCCTTATTCCTGCTGGAGTGCTGGGGGCTGGCTCTTGGCAAAGGGAACCAGCCAAGTGTGAATGTCACAGGCAGTGGCACGGAGTGGCTCGGGGATGGTGATGCACATGCTGAAAAAAATCCCATCTTTTCTTGCTTTGCAAGGCTGGAGCTTCTCTTGTGTCCCCTCACTGCTGGGGTGTCCTTGTGCCTTCTCCTCCTCCTTCATTTGTGGCTTGGTGGGACACTGGAATAGGTGTATATGCTTGGGATGAGGGGGGAAAATGGTTAAAAAAACCCCAAAATGCCAACTAAATGATGTCCTGCTCTGACAGTGTCAGTCCAGTGCCCTTGAGCTCCAGTTGACCTTGCATCACTCCAGTTTCTGCTCTGTAATTGTCCACTGTGCATCCCATCTCTGTCTGGCAAACTCAATGGGTTCTCTGGGGTTACTTATTTCTCTCATGTCTCCCTCAGCAGCTGTGTAGAAAAGAATCCAGAAGAATTTATGCTGGAACAAGCTGCTTTTTTTTTTTTTTTTGTGCTGCTGCAGTAAAACGAAGACCAGAGCTGGAGTGATTCCTGACCAAAACAAAAGTTCCTTACACGTAAGGAACTTTTTGAGTGAGTGACTTGATCCTGCCACCTCAAATCAGATTGTTTTGGTAGTGGTGGTTGGTGGAGTTGGCTCCTGAGTTCTCCAGACCTGCAGGAGGTTGATGTGATGATGCAGAGTGGCTCAGGTAACCTGGAAATGTGGCCCTTGAGTTCAGGTCTGGTCTGCCATCCCCAGCAGCTCCAGTTATTTGTTGGATGCTCCAGCTCAGCTTCTGCCTTCCCTGTCTGTCCCAGGGGGGTTCCTGGCACATTGCTCTGCCCCAGCTCCTGGTTTTCAGGGAAAAGCCTGGAACTGCTGCCCTGGATGCTGAGGGCTCTGCTGAGCAGCTGCCAAGGATAGCCCCTGCTTCCTCAAGGGCATGTGCTACATAATTTATGTATCACTTACTCCATGAAGAGCTTCAGTGCTCTTTTTTTATGTTCTGGAGTGCTGCAGTAAATGGAACAAAGCTTTTCCTTTTTTTTTTTCCTAAGAGATTTCTGTCTTGGGGCTGCCTTGTGTTTACTGAGGAGCAGTGGACAGGGAGGAATCACTGCTGTGTCCATGGCCAGGAGTGTGAGGAGTCTGGAAAACACACTCAGGGGGTTGGACGTGCCACAGACCCCACTCAAGGCATGAGACTTGTGTTATTTATTAATTTTTCTGTGGCAGAGTTAATATTTTCCATGATCCTGGCAGTCTGGACAGGTTTTCTTCCACACAACAGAGCTGTTCAGGAGGGGAAGTGCTGCAGGTCTGAGTTCTGAGGTGGAGAGGGAAAATGTTGTTTCCCAGAAATAATCTGAAAACTACTTGGAAATCTCTGAGCAAAGCACTTTATTTGCAAGCCATGGGCACTCCTGTGGGATAGGAGGGCATCTGCATCCCCAAATTAACCCTTCAAACATCAGCATTGGTGAGGGGAAAAGGAAAGTCAGCTCAGAGACTTCCCATCTGCTGAAAAGCCAGCGGAGCTGAGAACACGTAGTGGCTTCAGAGCTGGAGCAAGTTGGACTCTGGCATGTTTTAAACACCCATTTTATTAGAAAAGCACTGTGGAGAAAGTTTTCCTTTAGAACAATGGTACAAATTTCTCCTCCAAATCCCACCCTGGGTCTGCTTCACATTATGAAATCTCTCTTCAGGGACTTGCTTGGGATTTTTTTTTCCCCTTAAGGAACAGGCTGGGTGTTGGGGAGACATATGCATTGTTTCACCAGAGCTGCAGCCTCTATTTCCAGACGAGAGGGAAGCACATTGTTTTGTGTCTTTGATATGATCCAGCCAGAAAACAGCCTCAGGGAAGAAAATTCCCAGTCCTTGGCAGCACCACTGTCTTTCTGCCTTTTTTTTTTTTTCCCTCCCTCTGTCAGTGCCACAATGTTCACTGTTCTAATAACTCAGGATTAAACTCACATGGGGCATCTCAAAAGTCCTTTGTAAGACTTGAGGTCAGAACTTGCTGAAAGTTCAGAGGGACGAGTCTCATTTTCCTAATGAAGAAAAGTTCCAGGGTTATTTTGGAATTAGGTCTAAGAAACTGGTACAAGAAGCTACTTCAGTGCTGTAATTTAGTGACAGTGCAGCAAAATTGTGGTGGCTGCTGAAAACTTTCCACCTTCCAGCTCAGGCAAAAAAACCCCTCAGGTGTTGGTGACAAAGGGCAGGGTTCAGCTCTCTGAAATTTGATTATTTCAGGTGCATGGGCTGGCTGTATCTGCCCGTGGAAAACGCTCCAGGAACTTCACATGTTGTTTATTTTGGTTGGAATGAGCCCCTTGGAGCTGAAGTGACTTAATTGAGGAATGTCACAATTTATTTGAGGGCAGCTGCATCTAATGCTGACACACTTGTCAGAGAGTCTGGGTCCTGGAAATACAGAAGGTTTGGATTCCCAAGGACCTTAAATCCCATCCAGTCNGACAAAGGGCAGGGTTCAGCTCTCTGAAATTTGATTATTTCAGGTGCATGGGCTGGCTGTATCTGCCCGTGGAAAACGCTCCAGGAACTTCACATGTTGTTTATTTTGGTTGGAATGAGCCCCTTGGAGCTGAAGTGACTTAATTGAGGAATGTCACAATTTATTTGAGGGCAGCTGCATCTAATGCTGACACACTTGTCAGAGTGTCTGGGTCCTGGAGTTACAGAAGGTTTGGATTCCCAGGGATCTTAAAGCCCATCCAGTCCCACCCCCAGGGCATGGACACGTTCCATGATCTCAGGTGGCTCCAAGCCTCATCCAGCCTGGCCTTGGACATTCCCAGGGATCCAGGGGCAGCCACAGCTTCTCTGTTAATGTCCTGTTTATAGGAACACTCTGGATACTTCTGGTATCAAATTGAATTCATTTTAAGAGCTATTTTGGTGATTTTTCCATATTGCTCTCTAGGATATTTGTGGCAGGTCACTGATGAACCTACAGGAAAGATGGTGGGGGGTGAACTCAAGCTAAAATAAAACATTTTTTAGTAATGAGAAGGACAGCAGGGCATTAAAAATATTAATTATTACCATTTCCTTATCTGGCTGTTCTTCTGGTTTTCTCTATAGCAGATTTTCTTTTTGTCATATCTCAAGAAAATCTCTTCTTCCCTTTCTCTTCAAATATTTATAGTTTTGGTATAAACATAATGTAGTTGGAAAATTAGCTGAATATGGCAAAAGACACAACACTATTAAAGTGTTGCTCCAAAGTGCTTAAAACTAAGAATAGTCCATTAAACTTGGCTCTGGTTGCGTCATCTGATGTGAAGTGTTTATAATTTTGGGTTGGATTAAGCTATTAGACCATTTAACTACTCCTGTATTTGCGGGTGGGGAGAAATGTGAATTCTTCTGTGGAAGAATTGAAAATACATCTGTGGTTTGAGGCTTCTGAGGAATGATAAATTTAGCCCAGTGCTGTAATCAGTCCGTTTTGTGCCTTGTCTCCCTGAGTCTCTCATTACTGGCTGTAATTCCAACAGAAGGAATATCTCTATTCTCAAGTGGGTTTGTGGTGCTGGGGGGGAACCCTTATTATTTTTATTTTTTTTTTATTTTTCTCCTGAAAAACAGCTGGACCATACAAATGACACAGTGGTGGATTTCTCCTAAGGTTGAAGTTGTGGCTTGCTGGGAGCTGTTTTTAAAATCCATGAGGAGCTGCACGTTTTTACCTCAGCACCATTGCTGTGTGCATTTTCAACCTTTACTCTCTTTGAAATTTGAAAGGGTTTTATTGACCCTTTAAACAAACCCAATATATGACAGGGATGTTAAACAAGAAACCAGCCAAATATTAGAATATGCTATCAGGCTGTTTGTATTAACCATTAATTAATGGGGAAATGGGAGTTTCAGCCTCGTGCCAGAGAATGCACTGGAAGGGGATGCCTGGAGCTGATGCTTGTAGGACTTGTGAGACTTTGTGGCCGGAAAAAAGACCCAGTGTTGGTTTTCTTGTGCTGTTACCAGTGGGTGGGAAAGAGGAGTAGACTCAGATGCTGTTCCTCAGCTTCTGTAATTATTGCTACCAAAGGCCTGTGTTCTGATCTTTAGATTAAACCTGTTCTTTGCTTTGGTCTTCCCCTCCCATGGCCATTGGGTGTAGGGAATGGAAGAATCCCATGTCCAGCTCTCTCTAAACCCATCAGGAGCCTTTGGGTTGTAGAGGGTGGGCAGGCCCTGGCACAAGAAAGGTGTGGAAATGTTGGGATGAGTCCAGAGGAGCCACGGAGCTCACCAGGAGTGGAGCCAGGCTGGGAGAGCTGGGGGTGCTCAGCTGGAGAGGAGAAGCTGCAGGGAGAGCTCAGAGCCCCTGGCAGGGCCCAAAGGGGCTCCAGCAGAGCTGCAGAGGGACTGGGGACAAGGGCTGCAGGGCCAGGAGGCAGGGAATGGCTTCCCAGTGCCAGAGGGCAGCCATGGATGGGATGTGGGGCAGGAATTGTTCCCTGGCAGGGTGGGCAGTGCCTGGCACAGGGTGCCCAGAGCAGCTGGGGCTGCCCCTGGATCCCTGGCAGTGCCCAAGGCCAGCTTGGACATTGGGGCTGGGAGCAGCCTGGCACAGTGGGAGCTGTCCCTGCCGTGGCTGGGGGGGCACTGGTTGGGATTTGAAGTCCCTCCATCCTGAACCATTCCATGATTCTGTGGTTCCTCCCAAGGCATAAACAGGAGCACATCCCAAATCCATGAGGGAGCCACATGCAGCTCCTCAGTGCCCTTTCCTCTGCCACCAAGTCTTTATTGTCCCCTTCACTCCACTGCTGGCGCTTCAGTCCTGCTTTGCCAAAATGAGTTTTGTTTCCTGATGCATTTGGGAGCTGTCAGGTGGGATTGGGAATTCAGGAAGAGAGCGACAGGGAAAGCTTTGCCTCCGTCCTTTCCACCTCTCCATGCTGGGATGGGAATGGATGCTGGGAAGGGCATTTCCTGGCATCCTTCCAGCTGTGACTGCTGCTGGAATCCACCCAGTGTTCCCTCCTGTACCTCTGGTGCTCCCACAGAACCCCAGGCGTGGGTATCCAAAGGCACTGGCCCTAACATGGCATGTCAGGAAGAGTTTGGCTTCTGCCACATGCTGGAATGGGATGTTTTCTCCCCTAGGATCACATGGATGTGTACGGAGAGCTTTCCAAGTGAAAAATAACCCTGTGATTATCTGTACCCCAGACAGGAGCAAACTCGCCTCAAAACCTGCGGAATAACCTTGATTCTCCAGCTGATTTGAAATGGATGTTGTTTTCTGACAGCACTGTGACCTCACTTCGATTTTTCTAGCAGCCAGCTGGTGTCTCAAGTGCATTTCTGTGGTGCTGGGATCTCCCAGGATTTAGGGGATGCAGTGCAGAAAAAGCTGAGCCAATGCTCCATAGCCATTGGTATTTGTTGGATTATTTTAATTTTGTTTTCCTAAGATTGCTTGAAAGAGGAAGATCTGGTTAGTGGCTTGAGAAAGGAGACTGGTGAGACACCAGAGTAAAGAAAAAGGAAATGTATTTTTGTTGCCTGCTGTGTTCTGGGGAATTGGGGTCACTCAGTCCTCCCAAATCGCTGCGTCTCTGAAGGTACCTGTAACCATTGATTTGTGAAAGGCTTTTACCACTTAGGCCCTACAAATATTGAATGATGTCTGTTATGGATTGCAGGAAATATAAAGGGGGAAAAATCTGTGGTGTTCAGTGATTTGTTTTACTACACTTCAAATTTTTTCTCATTACTTCATGAAATTCCTCTCTAATTCAATCTTTGTCTTTTGTCTTTGCTGCCTTGCAGGGTTGGTACAGTAGGCCTCACTAAACTTAGCTGCAACTAAGAATTTCTCCTACATCAACTGAGTTAAGGCTGATGCTCTTGTGGAATGTGGATTAAAAGTGCGTGCTAAGTTCCCAAATTTGAGAAGCGGAGAAAAGTAAATGTACCACTGCCACCAGCATCAGGACAGCAAAACCAAGGGACAAAGAATTTGACCCGCTGTGTTGATTTTGGTTAAAACTGGTTCACGTGGTGCTTAAGAGACGTTGGCTGGGGGGCGAGAAGTGGACGTCAGCGAAGGCTTTTTTGGTTACAAAATGAGGGCTGCTTTGGAGCCAGCAGACATTGCCATTGTGGCGCTGTACTTCGTGCTTGTAATGTGCATAGGTTTCTTTGCCATGTGGAAAAGCAATCGGAGCACCGTGAGTGGCTACTTTTTGGCAGGGCGTTCTATGACCTGGGTAGCGATCGGGGCCTCGTTGTTTGTGAGCAATATTGGAAGTGAACATTTCATTGGGCTCGCAGGATCTGGAGCGGCGAGCGGATTCGCCGTAGGCGCGTGGGAGTTCAACGCCTTAATGCTTTTGCAGCTTTTGGGATGGGTCTTCGTGCCAGTCTACATCCGGTCGGGAGTGTACACCATGCCCGAATACTTGTCCAAGCGGTTCGGAGGGCATAGGATTCAGATCTATTTTGCAGCGTTGTCTCTAATTCTTTATATCTTCACCAAACTCTCGGTTGACTTGTATTCAGGGGCGCTTTTTATCCAAGAGTCCCTAGGGTGGAACCTCTACCTGTCGGTGATCCTGCTGATCGGAATGACGGCGCTGCTGACCGTCACCGGAGGGCTGGTGGCCGTCATCTACACGGACACCCTCCAGGCGCTGCTTATGATCATCGGGGCCCTCACACTCATGATCATAAGCCTCATGGAGGTCGGCGGGTTCGAAGAAGTGAAAAGGAGGTACATGCTGGCGTCACCGAACATCACCTCCATCCTCCTGACCTACAACATCTCCAACACCAACTCCTGCAACGTCAGCCCGAAGCCCGACTCGCTCAAAATGCTGCGCGAGCCGACGGACGAAGACATTCCCTGGCCCGGGTTTCTGCTGGGACAGACCCCGGCCTCCGTGTGGTACTGGTGCGCCGACCAAGTCATAGTGCAGAGAGTCCTGGCCGCCAAAAACATCGCTCACGCCAAAGGCTCCACCCTCATGGCCGGCTTCTTGAAGCTGCTGCCCATGTTCATCATCGTGGTGCCGGGCATGATCTCCCGCATCCTGTTCGTGGACGACATCGCCTGCATCAACCCCGAGCACTGCTTCCAGGTGTGCGGGAGCAGGGCCGGCTGCTCCAACATCGCCTACCCGCGCCTGGTGATGAACCTGGTGCCCGTGGGGCTGCGCGGGCTCATGATGGCCGTCATGATCGCCGCCCTGATGAGCGACCTGGACTCCATCTTCAACAGCGCCAGCACCATCTTCACGCTCGACGTCTACAAGCTCATCCGGAAGAGCGCGACCTCCCGCGAGCTGATGATCGTGGGCAGGGTCTTCGTGGCCTTCATGGTGGTGATCAGCATCGCCTGGGTGCCCATCATCGTGGAGATGCAGGGCGGGCAGATGTACCTGTACATCCAGGAGGTGGCGGATTACCTGACCCCGCCGGTGGCCGCCCTCTTCCTCATGGCCATCTTCTGGAAGCGCTGCAACGAGCAGGGCGCTTTCTACGGCGGCATGGCCGGCTTCGTGCTGGGCGCCATCCGCCTGGTGCTGGCCTTCTTCTACCGCGCCCCCGAGTGCGACCAGCCGGACACCAGGCCCGCCTTCATCAAGAACATCCATTACATGTACGTGGCCACGGCCCTGTTCTGGATCACCGGGGCCGTGACGGTGGTGGTGAGCCTGCTGACGCCGCCGCCCACCAAGGAGCAGGTGAGGACCACCACGTTCTGGGCCCTGAGGAAGCGCGGCGCGCCCGAGGGCGCCGGCAAGGCGGAGCTCTACCAGGCGCAGGAGAAGAGCATCCTCAAGTGCAACGAGAACGCCAACCACATCATTCCCAACGGGAAGTCGGAGGAGAACATTAAGAACGTGAAGCCGGAGGACATCAACCTGCTGGTGACGTGCAGGGACGACAGCAACCCGGTGATCTCGGTGAGCCACTCCGAGGTGGAGACGCCCGTGGATTGTTACTCCAACGGACAGGCGGCCCTGATGGGGGAGAAAAAGCACGAGGAGGCGGAGGGGACTGACAACAGGGCGAGACATTTGAAATTCATAGATTGGTTCTGTGGCTTTAAAAGTAAAACCATAAACAAGAGAGTGGTTCGGGAGGCCGAGGAAGAGACTGTTTGTTTACAAATGCTGGAAGAGACTCCAAAAGTTAAACTATTACTAAATACTGGACTGGTCTGTGTCTGTTCGCTCGGAATCTTCATGTTTGTCTACTTCTCTTTGTGAGTGAATAGTGAACTTTTAAGGGTATGGCTTAAACATACAGAAGTTGATACAGGTCTCTGGAGATTTTTTGGTTTTTTCTTTTCAAACAACATAACCACAACCCAGGCATTGTTTACGCTATAATTGTAACATCAACTCAGCTTTAGCCTATTTCGAGACCATTTGAGATGTGTTGTCCTCCCTCTGCTGAAAGCAGGACCTGTCCTGTGGTGGCTTTTTCTTTTTTCCCTTTTGTGGTTTTTTGTTGTTTTTTCTTTTTTCCATTTGCAGCACTAACCTTTTGTTTTTCTGTGTATAAATATACCAAAGGCAGGCAGGTGGCTGTGTTTGAAGTCAGGCAGTTACAGCTCAGTCAGCATGAAGTGGAGATAACAGGTAATCAGTTACCAGTGTGGAAAAGCTGAGTGATTAAAGCTGTGTCAAAAGATCCTTAAATGCAGAGCTGTGATGCACATTTATGAAATAACTGTGTTACCTTGGCCAACTTAGCACTTTTTAATTGCACTCACTGCTTTTTTCTTTTTTTTTTTCCCCCCTCAGTTTCTCATTTTTCTTCTGGCAACAACAAGAGGCTTTTTTGTCTCATTTTATAGCACTTATGATAGCACTATGATAGCTCTTAGCAGCTTTCTGCCTTTTTTTATGCTTTGTAAGGAAATTTTTGTCTTTTGATTTTTATCCACTGTAAATTCCATTACTGAAAAGTTTCTGCATTAAAAAAAAAAAAAAAAAAGAAAAAATCTAAAATAAAAATAAGCCTGGAGATGACCAACTGTCAATGGAGGAGGAGGAAAAAGAAATATTCTTTCTGGAGTTTGTAGTATATTGAAATTGAAGAACCCCAGAATTTTTAGGGTGGATTTGGGATGTCCCTGGGCAGCTGTTCCAGGGCTCTGCCACCTCCATGGAAAGAAATTTTTCCTCAGGTTTAGATGAAATTCCCTGAGTTCCAGCAAATGGCCAAAAAGATCCACTCAGCCTCTCCAGCCTCTAAACCTTTAGGACACTGTTAGGATTAGCTTCTTCTTAAGGAAAAAATCTGTTTGTAGGTCCTACCACATGGGACAAACAGAAACACGAGGCTTTGCATGTCTTGAAAAACTGTTTTTCAGCCTGCAGAAGGGTTTTCCTCTGCTGTGTGTGGGAGGAATCCCTGCAGCCCTGATGCTGCAGGGTGGGAACAACTGGGAGGGCAAGGAAGGGGAAATGGGGGAGAGAGGTGAAAGTGCTCCTTGTTTTGCAGAGTCCTTTTGCCCCACGTCTTCTCCCACTTCCCCTTCCACCCTGTCAGACTTCCCTGTTGTTGGTTTTTTTTTTTTTTTTTTTGGGAATCCTAGAATCCCTGAGCTTGGAAAAGCCCTCCCTGGTCACTGAGTTCCAGCTGTGCCCAATCCCCACCAGCCCAGAGCTCCACATTCCTTGGACACCTCCAGGGCTGGGCATTCCACCAGTTCCCTGGGCAGCCCCTTCCCATGAGTGACCTTTGTGTGAAGAAATTCCTTCCCTCCATCCCTCCCTCCTCAGAAGGATCCTGAGGGATTTGGTGCCAGGAGACGGGGAACGCGTGCAGCCACAATCTGTGCCAGCAATTGAGGTCTGTCCTGTCCTCAGGATTTTTCCAAAAACCTGAATTCCTCCCAGGCAGTCACAGCTGTTTGTAGGTCTCCAGATCCAGAGGATCTTGCCCAGGCAGGGATGAGCAGTTCCCAGTGGGGAGGATGTGTGTGCAGCAGGTCGGTGCTCTCATCCTTCCCCAGCCAAGCTGGGTCCTGGCTTTGGGAGCAGAGCCCACCAAGTATCAAACTCCTTCCCTCTCCAGGACAGAGTGGTCATATCCAGGCTTTCCATGGAAATAATTCCTCCAGTTGTCTTTGCTCCTGAGCTCAGGAGAGCAGGAACTGGCTGGGCCAAAATCAGGCTGAGGGACCATTGTGAGTGTTCACCAAAACCAGTTCTGGGGTCCAGCAACATTTCCTTGGCACACAAAGAGCCAATTCCTGTGGGAGGAACCATTTTGCAGAGATGAAATTTGGGTGGATCCTGCCTTTGACTGGAGAAAGTTCTGTTTTCCATTGGTGCCATGCACATGGCTTTTAGTAGATAATTCACAACACTTTTCAGATCAAAGGATTCACTTCTCTTTTTGGGGTGTTTTTGTTCTGGTGGTGTTTTAATATCAGTTGAATCTCATTCATTCCAAAACTTTGACCAGAGGCTGAGCTTCCCCACTTTTCTCCACTTGGTTTAGTTGTTGCTGCTGGGAAGTGGGACCACTCCAAAGTGGAAAACTTGGGAGTGTTGCTGCAATATTTGTAGAGAGGAGTCACCACACCTGGTGTTGATATTGCTACCAATGGGACAAGACACGTTTTCGTAGGATTTGTGTGGCCACGGCTTGTCTTGGGAAAACATTCAAGGGTGAAATCCTGGTGTGTGAAATCAGTGGCATCTCAAGTTGCTTCACTGGCGGGCTGAGCCGTGAAGGATGGTTTGATGTAAAACGTAGGGAATCGTTTCCATAGAGGATAAAACAACTTTAGGGCAACGTTTGATCGTGGCAGGATGAAAAACAACAACTTGCAGAGGGCGAAGATAATTCTCAGTCCAACACCACCCTCCTGGGAAGGCTGGGACGTGGCTCAGAGCCCCGTCTGGCCCAGGGAAGGAGACTCGTGTCCCTTCAGAACCCGGCACTGGGGTTTTCCAGGCTGCTCCTCCCCACCCTCCACGTGCAGCGCTTTGCCACCACCTGGGAAAAGCCAGGTGAGCTCAGGGACCCTTTAGGCTCGGCTCCATCGCCCCCTGTGCTGTTCCCCAGGTGCCTTAGGCGGGCGGGCGGCTGAAGGCACGGCTTCTCCCTGCTCCTGCCATCCCTCCGCCCCTCCCCGAGTCCTTCTGCTCCTCAGAGAGGACACTTGGAAGAGTGAGCAGGCAAAATTCCAGTGTCCTGCTCAGCCACATCCGTGTGGGAATCATCCTTGGCTGGTGGAAGGGAGTCGAGCCCTTCAGGAATGCACTGAGGATGCTCCATCTCCCACTTCGTTTATCCTCCCTTTTGCTGCACTAACGAGCTGCCACATTAATCACGCTGCTAATTGGCAGGCAGGATCATCATGAATTATTAACCTGCCTCCCCCCACCCCGTCTTTGGAGCTGATATTGTGAAGCTTTGAAGCAGATTCTTTTCTCCAGTGCTTTTTTCTCTTCAGGTGTTTCCGGGGTGTTCCGCGTGCTCCTCTCCGGCCTCGTGGTGCCACAGAGGTCCTGGAAGTTGCTGATGTTCTTTGCTGCATAAAACCACTCAATAAAACGCCTTTTATTATCAAGTAGAGAGATTTCTAAGCTTCCAGGCAAGCTGCCTGCTGGCGAGAAGGACCTTGTGCAGGAGAAGGGATTTTTTTTTATAGCGTAAACAAGCCTCTGCTGAGGGGGAAGTTGATGAATTTGGGGTTTAAACACCCAATTTTTTTGGTCCAGCAGAACCACAGAGTGTTCCCCACGATGGACAGTCAGTTCCATGAATTTTGTTGCCTGGCCTCCTCCCCCTGTGTGGGGCTGGCTGTGCTTCTGTCTTGCAGCAATGGGTTTATTTATTATTGCCTTGAGCTTAGGATGACAAGTCTTGGAAAACTGAGTTTGGAATGACAGCTTTTTTTTTTTCTTCTTGTTATTTCCCTTAACTTATTTTTTTTCAGGTAAGATATTTGAATTTTTGCTCCTGGAAATGGTAGAAGCCTTTTATTTAAAAAAGAAAAAAAAAATGAAAAAAAGAAGAAGGCTTCTTGAGAGTTTAATAGTACATTTTGGGAGACTGTTTTTATTTAAGTTTTTTTTTTTTAAATGGCTGATTTGATGCTATTCTCTGCCAAAGTTTAGAGGATTTTTTTGTTGTTTAATTTTTTTTTTTAAATATTTTTTCCTGTTTAGCTTTTAGGGAAAGGAAACAGTGCGAGATTGTAAGAAATAACAAATGGCCTTCAGTATATTCCTTATATTGTGTATTTTTTACTTCTCCACTTGTGTGTTCCCTGATCCCAGAAGGGCCAGGATGAGACTTCTGATGAGAGTCATGAGCCCTGTAACCGAGGGGAGAAAAGGATTGATTTCCATGAGGTTACAGTGGAGGGGGCAGAGCCACCCAGGGAGCTCTGCCAGCACTTAAAAAGATGCTTACAACTTTAAAACAGCTTTATTTTTTTTATATATCTATTTTTTTAAATCCTGAGATAGAGGAGGTGTTGGGAATTGTTCCCTTTCGGAGAACAGGAGACGTGGAAGAAGCTTGGAGTTGCCAAGCTCCAGCTTTCTCAAGGAAATCTTTGGATTTAGCATGTACAGAGAAGCAAAATTATTCATCTGTTCATTTGGTATTCTGTATGTTCTGTGCCCTTAAATGTAATTGTTTTGAAAATAAAAACTAACCTTGTTATGTGATGTTAAAAGCAGACTTCTGTGCAATGTTTTAATTTTTTTTGTTGTTTTTTTAAAGAAAATGTTTGTATATAATTAAATGGTTTAATGTGCTTTAATTGGCCTAAGGTAAAGAGTAGTCCTAGAATGTAAAACATATATAATTAGAATTTCTGATTTCACTGTGAGATCTCAGAACTCTTGGGGTTTTTTTGTTTGTTTTTCATTTTTTTTTTTTTTGCAAAGTGGTTTTGTTTTGTTTACAAAACACTTCCTCTTCGATTTTTCTTTCCCGGTGTTGGTTTCAAGGCATTTGCTTCACTTCTGTCCCAGTCTCGAACTCATGGTATAGTGACATCTGGTGACACTTGGCATTCTCAGTCCCACTGTGTAAAGTCAGACACTTTGAGCAAAACCTGGCGGTTGAAGTGACAATTCTGTGTCTTAAGGAATTCACGCTTTCGAAATGAGGTGGTTATAAAAATAGTTGCTGTGCAAAATTGTTAGTAGTCTTCTTCAAGAAGAAAGCAAAATTTTCTAATCTCACTCCAGCAGTCTCTTCATTCATCATCTTCTTTTTTAAAGCACAGTGTCAAAGTGATGCTGCTTTACCTTGTATCTCTGAGAAAAAAAAAAACGTTTTTTTAGATATCTGTGAAGTATTTTTGGGTTTTTGTTGCTGTTGTATTTTTCTGCAGATTTTATATAAAATACCAGTTAATGAACTGCCTTTATTCTGTTGTTTTTTTTTTTTAACTCTCGAAAAATACATTTCAGACCAAAACCAAATGATATCATATAAGCATTTTGAAACCTGCCTTTTTTTCCTTGTCCCTTGGTTGTTTTTTTGGAAATAAGCCAAATGGGCATGTAGATAAGATCACTATAATGGATCCAGGTCTCTTTTGGTAAAGTGTTATTTAAAGGTCTGTTAAGATCTTAAAAGACAATATACTGAAAATAAAAAAAAAAAACCTTTACTGTAGTAGGAATATAGATTTAGAAGTGTTAATGAGATTAATACAGCTTAATTATATTGTAAGTTGCTACTGTCCTTAATGACAAGCTTTTTGTCATAGAAACGATGTATGATAAATTAATTTTGGTCTAGTGTATAGAATTATCATATTGCTATCAATCTTTGAAGTAAATCTGATGCAAAATTTTCATAGTTAGCACTGCTGGCCCTGTGTATACTGTTCTTTGTATACTGTATGCATATTATTTTGCCTCCTGCATTAGTCTTCAAACTAAAAAACTCTTATTAGAGAGTATTTGGATACTTTCAGACTGTGTTTCTTGCAGTTTACATTCCTTTACCATGGCATTTTTGTCCTGTCTCAAAGTATTGTATGGAAATGTTTCAAACTTCTGTACAAAGTTTGAATAAAAATAGAGGAAAAAAATACCAAAAAAAAAAAAAAAAAAAAAAAAAAAAAAAAAAAAAAAGAAAAGAAAACCCAAACCGACCAACCCACCAAACCAGAGAGTTGTGGAGCTCTTTTGGAGTGTTTTACTTTCAGTAAGCCCTGCGTGCCTGTAGGTAAAGATGCTCATTCCTGCTTATTCCAGAGGCAAAGCCAGACTGGGTTCTGTGGAACTGCAAGGAGAACTTCAGGATCCCAAACCCTGAGTTTGGCCCCTGGTTTGGGGGAGGTGGGGCTGGGCTGGGCTCAGGGCACAAAACAGGAGTGAACCCCTCCTTTAGCTGAGGAATCTGCTTGGATATTGTGCAAAATTCCTTTGTTTTTTTAATCTTTAAATATCCTGTTCAGCTGCTGCTTAAGCAGTTCTTGAGTGGGACCAGCACCTTCTCACTGACTCTGGAGTTAAAACATCAGCACATTCTGTGAGCAGAGCCCTGAACCTCCCACTTTTCCCCATCCCTGTCTCCCCCACAGGGACATGATAAACTTGGGAATCATCAATTCCTTGTCCAGTGTTGGTGCTTCAGCCAGGGGAGGGGCAGGCCTGGTGTTAAATTAGGGATTCACGTTCCTTTGGAGATGGGATGTTGGCAAAAACTGCGCCAAGGCTCTTAAACCCAGAATTTCAGCTGCAGAAAAAAAACTAATTAACCCAAATTTTTCATTTAATCTCTTCTTTTGCTGCCGTGTTGTAAAAGAAAAATGGAAAATCAGCTGTTGTTGGTTTCAAGGGGTGGATAAGAATCATTTTTCTGGGAGGAAACTTTGGTTTTGGGATGGAAAATGAGCATTTTCCCGCCTTACAAACTTGGTTTGGAGTTGTGATTTCCAGGAGGGGAGCGTTTTCACGAGTTTACCATTAATTAACCAGTTCTGTAATGAGTTGATGAGGTGTTTACTCAGCGAGCAGCTTTCCAGGTCAGTGATTCTCAGAGAGGTCCAGGCAGCCTCTCTGTCACCAGCTGCTTCTGTTTGCGTTGGCCCTTTTCCTGCTCTGGGGCATTTCAGGTTCCTCTGGGCCTGGGGGCCTGGCCCAGGTGGGCTCTGGGCAGAATTTGTGTGGAAAATCCCACAAAATGATGGCAATGAGGTCTTTTTTCCTGAATTCCACCCCCCTCTAGGATGTGGCTGCCGCAGTTTCCCTGTGGATTTTCTGGTGCTGGGAAAAGGGAAGGAGCCAGGAGGTTTCACCTCTGCACCTTCTCTCGTCACTTCAATCAGGGATTTGCTTTTTGGGCTTTGTTTTTTTGAGGTGTTGGTGGAGTGAGAGCAGATAATTCAGGTTATGATGTTTATAACCCTCTGTCAGCAGTGGTTTGTAATATTTACCTGACCCTTGTTTGGGAGGTCTTGAGAATCCCAGGATTTATCTGGCAGAATTTGAGCAAGGAATTGGCAAGATTCCCTCTTCACTTGGTGAAAATATTGTGACTTCCATCTTAAACCTTCTTCTTCTGCTCCAGAGCCAAGGATGCTTGTGTTCTGCAAAAGCTGGAGGATTTAAAAACTATGGTTGTGCTCCTCAAAACAGGCTTTTTACTCACATTGTTCAGCTTTCTCCTGGCTCCTTGGGCAGCAGTGAGGATGTGCAGGGTGGGTGGGAGAGCTGCGTGTGCAGAGCCCAGGTCTGACCCCTGGAAATCCCTCACACAGAAGGGAGAGATGGCTCAGACCAGTCTGGGTGGGGCAAGAGGCCCCTGGCAGCTGGGCTGGGTGAGGAATTGTGTGTGCAGCAGGAGCAGGGCAGGGATTGTCCCTCTGTGCTCCGGGGCTGGGGCCAGTCCTGGCTCCTGCAGGANTCTGGGGAATTGGTTGCCACTTCAGCTCCTTCCAGAGGGTTCTGAGGCTGTGCTGAGCAATCCTGCCAGTGCTGGGGAAGTGATAATGGAATTCTGTGCCATTAAAATGACGCCTCCCCCACGAAGCCTCTCCCTGCTTTTCCAGCTGTTTGTCCTCTTCTCCGGGCAGGAATTTGCTGCTAATAAATTGTGTTGTGCCACTGCAGCTCTTTCCAGAGCTGGGATGGGGACCCCAATTGACCATGGGGACCTGCCAGCCCCTGTGGTGTTCCCATGGATGTTCCCTCCCTGTCTTTTTTCCTTTGAATTTTGTTATTTTTCCTTTCCACTCTTAATTAAGCTTAAGGAGCATACAAAGTAAACTTGATGAAATATATTCACATGAAAGAGTCCTAGCAGGAACACAACTTGGAGTTCCTGGGGAGCTCTTTCTCAGCAAGTTTCTGATCAGGTGAATTTTGCAGTGTTACATTGAAGCCCTTACTAGAATGCAGTTGTGGTTGGAAGAAGAGTTTCTGGACTTTTAAGGAAGAGGTTTAATTAATTCTGAGGTTTAACTGATTCTGAGTTGATTCTGCCTGGAAGGTTGAGGACTCCCCATCCCTGGGAGTGTCCAAGGCCAGGTTGGACAGGGCTTGGAGCAGCCTGGGATAGTGGAAGGGGGTGGCACTGGATGATCCCTAAAATCCCTTCCAAACCCAAACCCTTCTGTGATGTTGTGGCCAGCTGTTAGTTTAATTGTTTCTAGTAATAAACCATTCCAATGATCAAAAATCGTGGAGGACTTGGTTGCTGTTTATTTCAGATTTAAAAGGTACCTTTTTAGTCTGCTTTTTAGACATTCTCAAGTCTTTCAGCTCTCTAAAACGAATTAAATTCAGTGTTGGGATTGATGTTTTAATTCAGCTGTGAGTTGGTATTTATAGAGTACTTGTATTCCTTAGATTTTAGTTTAACTTCTTCTGTAATTTCCTTTGATCTTAGAAGTTGAGTTAAAAATTAAAAAGATCCATCGTAGAATTCAGGTTCTTTGAAGAAGAAAGGTGGATTTGGGAACAAAAGAGTTCAGGCATCACTTTGAGTTTAGAAGTTGCTGCTTCCTCTGCATCCAGGTCTGTGGGCTTCATGTTCACATCTGGTTCTTTGGTTTGCACCATTCAAATCTAATTAAAATCTGTTTTGAGGATGGGGTCTTAATTTTCATTCAGAAGTAATTTTGATCACTTCTCCCCACAATTATTTTTGGTGACGTGCCTGCTGTAACTTTCTGTTTGCCATTTCTGGAATGTTCTCTCCTGCTTTTGTGTTCACTCAGTGTGGGGTGGGAACGTGGCAAGGTTTGTCATGGCCAGGAGCACCTGGGGTTCCCCATTTGTCCCTTATCCTGTCTTGGGAAAATTGTTCTGCTGGAGTTACAGAAACCTCTGTCCCTGCATCCAGCTGTCCCTAAACTGATCCAGGTCTGGGGATCTGAGACAAGGAAGGTGTGGAAATGTTGGGATGAGTCCAGAGGAGCCACGGAGCTGCTCCAGGGCTGGAGCCAGGCTGGGAGAGCTGGGAATGTTCCCCTGGAGAGGAGAAGCTGCAGGGAGAGCTCAGAGCCCCTGGCAGGGCCCAAAGCAGAGCTGCAGAGGGACTGGGGACAAGGGCTGCANCCCCACCCTTGAACTCCCAGGCAATTTCCAGGCAGCCTGGTCCAGCACAGCCCATTTTTCCCCAGGGGTTCAGCACAGCTCCCACATCTTCTGTTTCCTTGGAATGCTGGATTTGCCTGGATTTTGATCTTTCCTGACTGTCCTGAGTGGTTGTACCCAACCTGGGGCTGCTGCTCTGGGTTGTTGATGCTTTTTACAGGAATTGCAGAGTTTTTACTAATTTTCAGTAATAATTCTAATGTTTTATTAAGTTGCAAATGGCAGCAAGGAAATAGTTTTTTCCCCTTAGTTTTGCTGCTTGGAATTGCAGCTTCCTTCTAAAGGTGGATTTTGCCTTCTTTGATTTCCACCTCAGTAAATAATCCCAGACCAACCTTTTGTAACTGCTGAGCAACCAAAAAAAGACATAATTTTATCCTGCTGTTACTGCACTGAAGGGATAATCAAGTAATTGGGATGGAGTTATTCCTGTTTATAATTTGGGATGTGCCCACTGGCTTTAAATGCTTCCTGTTGGACTGAGCAAGTGGCCAGAAGAACTTGAGAACTGTCCTAGCCCTAAAACAACTGAGGATTTGGTGTTTGCTTCCTTTTCTCTCTCCAAAGACTCTTCTTGGAGGAGGTTTTGGTGGTTGACAAAGCTTTTTTGTGTAGCCAGTGCTGGATTTTCTGTCCTTTGGACTTTTCTTGGGGAAATGAGATGGCAAAAGGAGCAGTGGAGCCGAGTCCTTTCACACAGCTCTGGTTCCAGGTGGGAGGCTCCTCATTTTTTAGGAGGCATCAGCATTCCAAAGGCTTTGTTTCCATGTTTGGTTTGTGTCCAAGCTGTTCTTTGAGCTTCATGGTTGATGCTCATACCTGAAGCCACTTTGCCACCAGAGAATTCCCATTTTTTCCTGGTTCCCCTTTCTTTATACCCTTCCTGCTTTGCCAGATGAGTCCTGAGGGACTGACAGAACCCATGGGAGCATTTTCATTCCCCCTGATGCACAACATCCCCTCAGGATGAGGTGGTTGGTGCTGCTTTGATGGTTCTTTGGGGGGAATTGTGGCTTTAATCCTGGGGAGAGCAGATGGGTCCCTTTAAGAAGACCTTTAAGATGATCCAGTCCAAGCACGGACCAGCACCAGAGCTGTGCTCACCTTTACACCACATTTCTGGGACACCTCCAGGCATGGGCACTGCAAAGCTCCCTGGGCAGCCCCTGCCAAGGCCTGAGCTCCCTTTCCATGGGCAAATTCCTGCTGCTGCCCAAGCTGAGCCTGCCCTGGCCCAGCCTGAGGCCGTTCCCTCTCCTCCTGGCCCTGTTCCCTGTCCCACAGCCCGACCCCCCCGGCTGTCCCCTCCTGGCAGGGACTTGTGCAGAGCCACAAGGGCCCCCTGAGCCTCCTTTGCTCCAGGCTCAGCCCCTTCCCAGCTCCCTCAGCCCCTCCTGGGGCTCCAGACCCTTCCCAGCTCCATTCCCTGCCCTGGCCATGCTCCAGCCCCTCCAGGGCTCTCCTGCAGGAGCCACAACTGGCCCCAGCCCTGGAGGTGGGGCCAACCAGAGGTGGGGACAAAGTGCTCAGGGTGTCCCCTCACCTGTGGCAGGTGTGACACCAAGGTTTGACTCGGTGGGAACTGTGGACTTAACAGGTTTCTTCTGGGCAGCTCTAAAACATGTGGAGGTGGCAGAGAGGGGAATTTGGATTTGTAGACAAAAGTCCTTTGGTTCCTTCTCCGAGGGGCTCTAAGCCCTCGGTGTCCATGTTTGTCCCTGTGTGTCCCTGTGTCTGTCCCTGTGTGTCCCTGTGTCT
>VWYE01015136.1:96746-113751 GCA_013398995.1 Alaudala cheleensis
ATGGCCCCAGAGCCAGGGCAGGGGCTGAGCCCAGCAATTCCCTGCACAGGAGGCACAAACTCCTGCCCTGGGCAGTGCCAGCCCTGAGCAGAGCCCAGAGAGCCTGGGGAGTCTCTCCCTGGGGATATTCCACAATATCCCAACCCTGAGCTCTGGGATGATCCCAGGTGAGCCCTGTGGGCTCTTCCAGCCTGACCCATCCCAGGATTCTGCACCTTTCCACGACAAGGTGACAACTCTGGCCCAAGGTCGCTGCCAAAGTTCCCCAGGGGTGAAACCAGCTGGGAATGGCTCTGGTTTGCCCTGGGGGCAGGAGGTGTCCAGAGCTGGAATTCCAAACCAGCCTGTCCCTGCTCTTGGGAGCTCTTCCTTCTCCCCTCTGGAGCAGCAGCTCCCATTGTCTCCTCTTCCCTCCCCAGGGCTGTGGGACTGGAATTAGTGCTGGGCTGGGGGACTGGAATTAGTGCTGGGCTGGGGAACTGGGATTAGTGTTGGGCTGTGGGACTGGAATTAGTGCTGGGCTGTGGGACTGGAATTAGTGCTGGGCTGGGGGACTGGAATTAGTGTTGGGCTGTGGGACTGGAATTAGTTCTGGGCTGTTCAGGAAAAAATGCTGTGGCTCCTGAGCTGGGAGCCAGGCTGGCCCGTTTCCTCTGTCCCCAAGTGGGCTGGCTCTGAGGCAAACCAAGGAACCTGTGTCTGTGGATCTCTTGGTTAGCAGAGTTCAGCTTATTTTTAGGTTGGGTGATGGCTTTGGGCAAGCCAGGATAAACCATGGCAATTTTGGGAGAGGGAGAATGAGAGGGATTACAGTGACAAGCTTTCCAACCCAACAATTAGTCGATGTTTTCAGAGTATGGCCACAAGTGGGGAAGGTTGCAACTTTTACAATCCTGAATGTAGAAATCTGTGGCTTTCTTTTCTTGTTCTTTCTCTCTGGTTTTGTTTTTAAATACATGGGGCTCAAATCTTTGGCTTGGTTGTGTTCAGAAACTGCACCTCACGTTGGCCTTGCAGCCACTCGGGGAATGTGCTGATCCCTGGGCATGTGGAAAAAAGAGACAAAAAGCCTCTGTGTCTTTTTTTGGGGTGAGGGATGGAGGGCAGGGAGTTTACCCAGCAATATTTAATTGAATTGAATTGAAATCTGCAGGGAGGATAAGAAGGGTTTGTCAGGGAGGGGATCTCATTGCTCTGCACAACTCCCTGAAATGAGGTTGTGGAATGGGCACGGCCCCAAGGCTGCCTGAGCTCCAGGATAGCACTGCCTGGGACAGAATGGGATTGTTGGGGTGTGTGCAGGGCCAGGGGCTGGATCAGTGATCCCTTCCAGCCCAGGACACTCTGAGTGTTACACACGTGCAGTGTAAATAATGATACAAATGAATGTGGTGTTAATTGTTGCCTCCACATCAAGTCATGGATTTGTGCTTTCCCCACACTTTAAATATTAATGAACAACGGTGCAAGCACCCCAAAACTGTTCAGCTGTGCAAATTTTTTGTTAGGAATATTGGAGCAAGGCTCAGACCAAGTGATTCCAGGTGAGTCAAATCCATGAACTCATTTTCTTTTTCCTGATTGGAAAAGGCAGGAAATTTTGCTTGAGGAATCACCTGCTCCTAAAAATCCTCTCCCTTAGTGCTTCCCACTTTGTCTTCCAGGGTTGCAGCACCACCTCTCCACGTGCTGAGCTGTGCAAGCACAGGGGTCCTTCTCCTACCACATAAAAGAGAAGAAATTCTGTGAATTTCTCACTTTCCTTTTTTTTTTCTTTTCAAGCCTGAGACAGCGGCCGTGCTCAAACGCACCGTGGAGGCTCTGATGGAGAGAGGGGCCATCGTGAGGAAGCTGGAAAACCTGGGGGAAAGGTCCCTGCCTTACAAAATGTCCAAGCACAGGGAGCGCCACAAGAGAGGAGGGTACGTGCTGATGCCCTTTCCTGAAATCCTTCCCGTGCTCCTGAAATCCTGAAATCCAAAGGAGCAGCCCTTTGGTCTTCCTGGTGTTTTTTGGGTTGCATGTGGGAGCTGGGAGGGCTCAGCCAGTGTGGGGTGGTTGTTGGGGTTTGTGTGTGTGTGTCTGTTCTGCTTGGAGGGTTTTGTGTGTTTTATTCTGAGTGGTGGCAGTTTTGTGTTGGTTTTCAGTCGTGTTTTTGTAGCCCCAGGCCTGCAGAACTTTCCCCAACATAAACAATAATATTATTTTTTTAAATAACTATTTTTAGGCTGTTTCCTGATAAAAGCTGAGCTTCATCTGCTGGTTGGCAGGAAGGGTTCCTTTCCTCCAGTGTTAACTATCAACTTTAGGTGCCCTGTAAGACTTGGTTGTGTTTCTGATACAGATTTTGGGGTTTGATCAAATCCAGAACCATGGAATGCTTTGGGTTGGGAGGGATTTTTAAGGCTCACCTTGTTCTACCTTCCTGCCATGGGCAGGGACACCTCCCACTGCTCCCAGCCCCAATGTCCAAGCTGGCCTTGGGCACTGCCAGGGATCCAGGGGCAGCCCCAGCTGCTCTGGGCACCCTGTGCCAGGCACTGCCCACCCTGCCAGGGAACAATTCCTGCCCCACATCCCATCCATGGCTGCCCTCTGGCACTGGGAAGCCATTCCCTGCCTCCTGGCCCTGCAGCCCTTGTCCCCAGTCCCTCTGCAGCTCTGCTGGAGCCCCTTTGGGCCCTGCCAGGGGCTCTGAGCTCTCCCTGCAGCTTCTCCTCTCCAGCTGAGCACCCCCAGCTCTCCCAGCCCCTCACTTGAGGGTGTTTTGGGTAATCCTGTGTTTTATGGGGAACACAATAAATGGGAATTCACCCGGGGCTGCCCCACATCTCCCATCCCTTGCCCAGGGTGGTTTTTGCTCCTTGAAGCCCCCTCTGCAATCAATGGCTGCTGCCTCTCCCCAGGCCCGGGAGATGTTGCTAAGCAACCCCCACTGCTGGGGCTGCCGAATCCAAATTACAATTAACGAGCTGCTCCCGATCCTGCTCCTCCTCCTCTGCCCTCAACAGGAGCTTTGGCCAACCCTGCCCTTCCCTGAGGGGACTCCAAAGTCCTCCTTGGATCAGTTCTCCAAAGGGGATCCCTGGTTTCATTCCCTCTCCCGAGCCCCTTGTGGTGCTCCTGCCAAACAGGAACGGTGGGAGCTGCCAGGGGAAGGGGGAATCTCCACCACGCTCCTGTTCCATCAGCCTGGGGAAGGGAAACTTCAGGGAGACCTCAGAGCCCTTTCAGAACCTTCTGGAAGTCTAAAAAAAACGAGGAAATGGGACTTTCTCCAAGAATGTGTAATGACAGACAGGGGGAATGGGTTCCCACTGCCACGGGGCAGGGTGGGATGGATACTGGGGAGGAATCCCAGATTCCTCTGAGGCCCTGGCACAGATCCCCCTGGAGAAATGGCTTCTCTTCATCTCTTCTCCAAAGTTCTGGAGATGCTGGTTTCTGTCTTCTGTTGAAGAAGCCAAAACCTGACCTGCACAAGTGCTGCCACCCAAGCCAAAAACTGTAACCCAGCCTCTCCACTTCAGCACCCAAAATGAGTGGAATGTCATCCCTCTGCCTCAGCTCCCCACAGGCACAAGGAGAGAAACACCAGCTCCTTGTCCTGCCCTTGGAGAAGGCTTTAATGTTTATCAAATGCTGCTGCTCCAACAGCAGGATGAGGTAATGACTAATTCTGTCCTGAGACAGGAATTTCTCAGCTCCCATGGGCCTGCAACAGGATTTCATCCTACATTGCAAAACTGGCAGGGTCAAGCCATGGTTTGGAAAGAAAAAACCAAATCATATGGAACAGGAGAACAGAACAGGCCTGGGCACCATGGCAGTGCCTGAACTGGAGTCAGGGATTGGTTTGGGTTGGGAGGGACCCTAAATCCCACCCAGAGCCACCCCTGGGGACACTCCCACTGTGCCAGGCTGCTCCCAGCCCCAGTGTCCAACCTGGCCTTGGGCACTGCCAGGGATGCAGGGGCAGCCCCAGCTGCTCTGGGCACCCTGTGCCAGGCACTGCCCACCCTGCCAGGGAACAATTCCTGCCCCACATCCCATCCATGGCTGCCCTCTGGCACTGGGAAGCCATTCCCTGCCTCCTGGCCCTGCAGCCCTTGGCAATTGTCTCTCTCCAGCCTTCCTGGGGCTCCTTCAGGCCCTGCAAGGCCACCCTGAGCTCAGCCCAAAGCTTCTCCTCTGCAGGCTGAGCAATGGCAGCTGTGCCAGCCTTTGCTGCCAGCAGAGCTGCTCCAGCCCTCTGCTCATCCTGGAGCCTCCTCTGGGCTCTCTGCAGCAGCTCCAGGCCCTTCCTGGGCTGGGCCCAGCGCTGGGGCAGCTCTGGGGGCTCCCCTGAGGGGGCACAGGGACACAATCCCAATCCCAATCCCAATCCCAATCCCAATCCCAATCCCTTTCCTGATCCCCACAATGAGCACAGGGGGGCTCTGAGCTGGGGCAGGTCCATTCTCTCACCCCCCAGCACTTCCAAATCCTCCTCCCAGAGATCTTGGAGTGAACCCCTCCTGTGTGCAGAGCCCTCAGGGCAGGTGCTGAGTAAAAGAAGGTTTTAGTAACCGAGAATTGCAACCTCCAGGCAGGAAACCACCAGATCAAAGCCTCCTCCTCTGCTCCTCCTCCCCCTCCCAGCTCAGATGTCCCCAAATATTTCTCAGTCCCTCTTTGTGTCCTTGCATGTGTCAGGAACCTCCCCCAGGTTTGGTGGAAGGGAGCAGGGATTGGGAGAGGTGCTGCAGGAAAAGGTTTGTGTGCCTTTCTTTGGGATCTCACATTCCAGAGCCACGGGATCCCCCCAGGGGGATGCAGCTGGAAGTACCTGGGAATTCCAGAGGATTGGATTCCTGCAGATTTTCCTGTGGATTTTCCAGCTCCATGGACAGGCAGGGTGGATTCCTGGTGGAGCATCCAGTGTTTTATGTTGGAGAATTAAACATTCAGGGAATCAACCATTATCCATCAATAGGAAGTGGGAAGTCAATGTTGGAGCCACCTCATCAAATCAGCCAGTTCTACTTTACAGCAGCTGGAAAAAATAATCTTTTTTATTATTATTATTTTATTTTTCAATAGGACAAACTTAAAAAGAAAATAAACAACTTTTCCAGATACCTCCCTCAGCTCCTGGATTTGCCATGAAATCCTGGAATCTTTTCTCCCTCCCAGCCAGTTTTTAATTCTCCTGTGTCCCTTTTGGAGGAGGTTGGTGTGGAGTGGGACATGGGATAATCCAGAATATTTCACCTTTCCTTAGTCTTGGTTTATTCTTAATTAACTTAAGAAGCTTCTGTGAGAATTCAAATGAGTGTCTGGGAGGAGCATCTTGAATATTCCAAAGCTTTTCATTTTTTGCTTGTTTGAGGTTTTAATATTTTTAAGGTTTTTTGGTGTTTTTTTAATTTTTTCTGACTGTTAGAGCTTTAACTGATTTCTTTTCCTATAGCATGTAGTTAGCTGGACATTTGGGGTGGACACTCAATCCATTATTTCCTTGGACCTCCTGGCTGGTGAATTGTATGGAAATTAAGAATATGTAATTCTATAACAAATAATGGAGTGAGGCTTGGACTAAGCAGGGCTGGAAGGTTCCCTGCCCATGGAATGATCTTTAACTTCCTGCCCAACCCAAACCATTCCATGATTTTCAGGATGTGCAAAGCTTGTGCAGGTTTTGGTGGTGATTTCAGAGAAAGAGTTCAAGTAGAAAAACCAAATCCATAATTCAGCAGGAGGGATGATTTGTCCTTGAAAAAGAGCTTTTTTTTTTCCCAGAGTTCTGAAGTGCTTCAGCATCACCTGGGATATTAAGGATAGAAAGAGCATTACAGGCATGTTACAAACAGAACAATATCCAAGAGACAGAGAAAAGGGATTTTGTGGCAGTTGCTGTGTAAAACAGATTTCTCCCAGCCTGCCATGGGGATTGTGGCCTTCAGCTGCCACTGGCAGATCCTACAAACAATGGAATTGTTCCTCTCAGGAGATTCTGCTCATTGAGGAGGTGTTAAAATTTAAAATTTAGGTTTTTCTCTTAAATGCATCTGTTTTTTGTTTTTTGGTTTTTTTTGAAGATCTAATATTGACAGGTTTTGCCTGTAAGTCATTAGGAAAATTGAGTTTTGGGAATTGTGTGGATTCATCTAAAGAATCAAACTTTTCAATCTCACTTTCAACTGAATTTCAGTCCCTGATCTTTAAAGTGAATTGGCCACTCATCCACATTTATTTCATTTACAGTGGAATAGGAATATTTGGGTTTTTCAGGATTCCAGGGAATGATTTGAAATGGTAACAATTCATCTTGTGGGTGAATAAAATGTGACAAGGACCAGGTTCCAGGAATGGAAATTCAGGTGAGACTTTGAGCCTGGCAGGGAAAGACCAGGGGGGAAGAATTTATTTAAATAAAGATTCCCAACCTTCCCCTCCTGCTGGGCAGCAGATTTGTGCCAAGTATTTCTTCTTACTCGCCACTACTTGTTATTAATGAGCTGCATTTAAATTGCTTTTAGGGTGTTTGTTTTGGTCCCAGAGGTGTTTCTGCCTGGCACAAACAAAACCCAACTGATTTCAATAAGGTGTGTGCCAGCCTTTGAATCGAAGGAATGTTCACCTCTGCCTCCAGAACCACTGGATCCCTCCCCAGGCTGGGGCTGGCTGAGGACAGCAAAGAGCAGATTTGGTCAGGGGCTGAGCTTGGAGCAGATTCCAGCTGCTTGGAAAGCTGCTAGTGGCACTCTGGGGGTGGCACTTTGTGGTCCCCCTGTTTGCTCTGGCCCTGCCCCAGCCCCAGCCTTGTGCCAATCCCTGGCTCAGGGGCTGCTTTTGGGGGAGGATTTGAAGTGGAGATGATCCAAAGGCAGCTCCAAAACAACTGGGGGGGAAAAAAAATTAAAAAACCAGGATTCACACATTTCTTTGGGAAGGTTTTGCAGGTCAGGAATCTGTGAAGCTGCAGGAGCTGGGATGGGGGTTTGGAGGAGGAACTTGGAGTACTGAGAGTTTTCAGTGGTTTTTAGCCCCCCTCCAGTGTTGTTTCCATTCTTAGTTTTGGCCTCTGGAGCAAAGGTGGTGGAGCTCAGCCTGCTCAGGGTTTGGGAATTGATGGAGCAGCTCAGCCTTTTCCTTCTCCTGGGTTTTGGGATGTGTGGGGTTCCCTCTGTAACATGGGAATGTTTTACACCTTCCTCCCAACACTTTCATCATTTCCTTCACTTTATTATTTATTTCAAGGCCAGGTTGGACCCTGGAGCCTGGAGCAGCCTGGGAAGGTGTCCCTGCACATGGCAGGGGGTGGCACTGGATGAATTTAAATTCCCAAACCATTCCATGGCTTCTCCAGCAAAACTCAGATCATTCATAACAAATTTCCATGTTCTGTTTGTCAGTTTTTCATTGCCTTGTTGTTTTTTTCTTTCCCCTTGCTTTCCAATTTGATTTTGAAAAGATGGCAGTTTTTCCTTTTGTTATTTGCTTGCTTTTGCCTCTTCATCTTTTTGTTTTGCTCTTCACTCCCAGTTGTCTCCTCAGCCCCCGTGTTCTCTGAAATAGCAAACCCAGGGCTTGCTTTTGTTCCTGCTGCTCTGCATTTTGGGAAGTTTATGAGGAATTCTCATCCAGGAATTGCATTTTGGGATTTTATCAGGAATTCTCATCCAGGAATTGCATTTTGAGGAGTTGATCAGGAATTCTCATCCAATTTGTGTAGGTTATCAGGAATCATCATCCAAAAACTGCATTTGGGGAGTTCATCAGGAATTGTCACCCAGGAAGTGCATTTGGGGAGTTTATGAGGAATTCTCATCCAGGAATTGCATTTTGGGATTTTATCAGGAATTCTAATCCAGGAAATTGCATTTTGGGAATTCATCAGGAATTCTCATCCAAAATTTCATTTGGGGAGTTCATCAGGGATTATCACCCAGGAATTGCATTTTGGGAATTCATCAGGAATTCTCATCCAGGAACTGAATTTTGGGATTTTATCAGGAATTCTAATCCAGGAATTGCATTTGGGGAGTTTATCAAGAATTCTAATCCAGGAATTGCATTTTGGGATTTTATCAGGAATTCTAATCCAGGAATTGCATTTTGAGGAGTTGATCAGGAATTTTCATCCAGGAATTGCATTTTGAGGAGTTGATCAGGAATTCTTATCCAGGAATTGCATTTGGGGAGTTTATGAGGAATTCCCATCCAGGAATTACATTTGGGGAGTTTATCAGGAATTCTCATCCAATTTGGGGAGTTTATCAGGAATTCTCATCCAAAAATTGCCTTTTGGGAATTCATCAGGAATTCTCACCCAGGAATTGCATTTTAGGGAGTTCATCAGGGATTATCATCCAAAAATTGCATTTTGGGATTTTATCAGGAATTCTAATCCAGGAATTGAATTTTGAGGAGTTGATCAGGAATTCTCATCCCATTTGGGGAGTTTATCAGGAATTCTAATCCAGGAATTACATTTGGGGAGTTAATCAGGAATTCTCATCCAGGAATTGCATTTTGGGGAGTTTATGAGGAATTCTCATCCAGGAATTGCATTTTGGGGAGTTTATGAGGAATTCTCATCCAGGAATTGCATTTGGGGGTTTACCAGGAATTCCCACCCAGGAATTACATTTTGGGCAGTTGATCTTCACCCGTGCCTGGGGGATTTCCTGCAGGAGCTGAATTCCAGGGTCCCTGTGGACCAAGGGATGCACAAGATCATCCAGGGGGGTTCAGGAGGCAGAAATTCCAGGTGCCTTTGCCAGAGCACCTGCCCAGGAAAGGCTCTTGTTTCCAGAACCCAAACCAGCAGCAATGGATGATTATTGAGAGGAATAATTCAATTACTGACCATGGAATCATGGAATGGGCTGGGTTGGAAGGGATCTTGGAGATCATTCAGTTCCAACCCAACACCTTCCACTCTCCCAGGCTGCTCCAAGCCACATCCAACCTGGACATTTCCAGGGATGAGGAATCCACAGCCTCTCTGGACACCCCCTTTGTTGTTTTATTTTACCTCCTGTGGAAACATTTCCACGTAAATTTTTGTGACAAGTTCAGGCTTTGCCTCTCCCCACAANCAATTCAATAATTTACCATGGAATCATGGAATGGGCTGGGTTGGAAGGGATCTTGGAGATCATTCATTTCCAACCCAACACCTTCCACTCTCTGAGCTTTCTCCAAGCCACATCCAACCTGGACATTTCCAGGGATGAGGAATCCACAGCCTCTCTGGACACCCCCTTTGTTGTTTTATTTTACCTCCTGTGGAAACATTTCCACGTAAATTTTTGTGACAAGTTCAGGCTTTGCCTCTCCCCACAAAGCAGCCGAGCTTGGGAAGTTGCACAATTCCCTTTTCCAACCTCCTGCTTGTGGCAGGGTGAAATTTTCCACGTGGATGGGAGAGGTTGAAGTGCCCTCTGACCATCCCCACTGCCTGGATACCATTGGATTGCCTGGATTTGCCAGGCTGGAATTATGGTGCCCTGTCAGGATTGTTCTGTGGAGCGTTCACAGGTCTCAACAACCCCATCCCCACCCTTCATTGAACACAAAAATGATCCAGAGTTCAAGGGCTTCCTTCTCCCAACGTGTCTGGCCTCGCTCAGGCCGAGCCTCTTGATGCTTTTCATGGCTCTTGAAGACCAAAGAGGGCAAAACAAAAAAACAAATGAAAGGAGCTGCAATTTTTCCTTACTTAATCCCCCCCACAAAATAAATTTAAACTCAATGCCCAACCAACTTCTTGTTGCTGTTTTGGATTTAAGAACACCTCGAGCTGTTTGGGCAGAAAGGTGTCCTGGCTCTGAACAAAAGCAGCTGGAATATTTGTGGATTTGGGCACATTTGAAGTGTTTTCTGCTCAGTTGATTGTCTCCTTCCACTAGATGGGGCTTTCTTCATTGATGAGTTTGAACCATTACTTTTTAGCCTTCAAGTTCTTTTTTCCCCCCCTCCAAGTGTGGATGTGCCTCAAGGATCAAAGCCCTGAAATGTTTGGGATGGGGTTTTTTTTTAATTTTTATTTTCTCCTTTGCACCTCACCTTTGGGATTTTGGTGCTTTTTAGAGGCCTTGAGTGAAGCTGGTGATGTGGGGGCACCAGAATCCCCCAAATCCTGTGGTGCAAGTTCCTTGATGGAGTGTGGTGGCCTCTGGGCACCATTTGGGGGGGGGTTGATTTTAATTTTAATCCTTTTTTTTTTTATTATTAATGATTTTTAAATGAATGAAACATCTTTCCATGATTTAATCAGCTGAACAACAGGTGCCTGTGGATGGAATTTTGGAAATGCCATTGGCTGGGGCTGTGGATGTATCTCCTCCCCAAGCTCTTTGAGGATCATTCCCATAATTTCTGGGGCACAATTTGGTTACTAAAGTCCAACTTTTGGGTTTGGTCTGGTCCTTCCCAGATTTTCAAGGAGCTTCCAGGGCCACATTTTCCAAAGCTAAAGGCAGCACTTGGTCCTTCTGACAATCCTGATCGTGAACTTGCCCTGCTGAGGAGGGGCAGAGCAAATTCCCCCATTTCCATGATCTTAAAAATGAACATTCAGGCAAAAAAAAAAAATTATTTTTGTGGAATTACCTTCATGAGGCCAATGTGGAGCTCCTCCTGCACCTGCTGTGGTTTCCTCCAGGTGTTTCCTGCTCCTTCCACCTCTGCTGTTCCACAGGACATTTTCTTTCCCTTGGATCTTCCACCTCCACACAGGGAGACATTTTGGGACCCCAGAGCCCCTTCCAAGCCCATCCTCAGTGTTCCCCTTGGCTCAGAGCTGTGTTCCAGGAGGATTTCAATTTTTTTTATCATCCAGCTTCCTTGGAGTCCTACCCAGGCCATCTGAAAGCAACAGATTGGAGCATCCTTTGGACTCAGGGTTCAAACAATTTCTGCCTTGAATGTGGTAAATTTGAGAAATTAAACCTGGCTCTTTTTTTTTCCCCCTTTTTTTTTTTATTTCCCTCATCTGCAAAGGCATGCCCTCCTCCATTCGAGACCATCTCATATTTTAATTTTTTTTTGGAGTGAATGCTTTGTTTTAATGTGTTCCAGTCTGCTTCCCTGCATTTAAATCATCCTTGTGTTTGCAGTCGAGCAGGAGGACAAAAATAACCGTGGGCTCCTGGTGAATCAGTGGAATTTTCCTGCATTTCTCCCCTGGTGACTCCTAGAGAGCACAAATGCTTTTTGCATTTCTGTTTGCAACAACGAGGTGCTTTCCCTGCTGCATTCCTGTATTTTTCCCTGGCTGGGATTTGGGGCCGTTTGCTCCAGCAGCTCTGTGGGGTCACAGGGTTTGAACCCCCCCGTGGCCTCCTGCCAGCTGATCCCAGTGTGGAGATGTGAGGGGAAAGGGGGGCTCACATCTCCTCAGGGATTTCATTGTCCATTGTGCTGCTCATTGTTTTTCCAGCCCTTCTTTCTTTCCTGAAGAAATCCGAATTTATTTAATTTTTTTTTTTTTTTACGCCGCTCCTTTCTCCCTTCTCTCTCTTTTTGTTTCTTTGCTGAGGCAGAGGGAAGCAACCTCACTCCCCTTGGGTTGTTTTTTGAAACCCCAGTGCCTGCAGCTTTGATAAAATACCTTTTTCCTGCGAGGAGTCAGAAAGATCTGCTGGAACAGCTCATCCTCCCTTCCCCCCCTCGCTCTCCTTGGCTTATCAACAGTGCGTCAGTGGAAATTTCCACCCTTCGCTCGTGGCAGAGAAAGCACAAAGTTGCAAAGCAGCCTTCGGAGGGAAGGAGGGAAAAAAAAAAAACAAAACACCAAACAAAACAACAACAGCAACAAAAAGCCAAGCCCTCTTGTTTTGGGAGCAGAGCTGGGCAGAAACGGGGTGAGATTCCGGGTGAGGAGGAGCGGGGATGGCGATGGGATGAGCAGGAATCAGCAGCTGGAATTCCTGCCCCCATCCTGCTTCCTGCGAGGTGAGAGCATTTGGGAGCCAGCTCCCCAAGGAGGAGAGTCCAAGTGTCATCTGCTAAATCCAGCAGTAATGGCTTTCCCAGGGATCCCACGTTCCCAGCTGCTGGGGGGGGTGTGAATCCTCACATCCTGCTGGGCTGCACTTCCAGGATTTTACCCAGCCTGGAAAATGTTTCCTGTCCCTAAACTCCTGGTGGCACCTCTGCGTTCTGGAGCCCACAGAGGGCAGCCCAGTTTCCCAAAAAAAGCCAGATGTTGCTGCTGTGGGGATTTGCAAGGATCCCTGGGATGATTCCTGCAGCTCGGGCACCCTGGAATGCTGAGCTTGGCTTCAGGGACACCCAGCCCATTCCACATGGGCACCTCTCCTCAGGATTTGGGTTTTAAAATGAGGGATTTTTTGCCATCTCACCCCTCCCATGAAGAATTTGGGAACTTTCTGGGAAGGATTTGGGGATGAGCTGAGGCTGTTCCGTGGGTGCTGGTGTGGAATCAGGGTGGTGCCTGAGGGAAAAGTGCTGTTCCCATGTTTTCCAGGGGTGGATTCTGCAATCCAGCAGTGCTGCCTGAGTCATTCCTGGCCCCATGGGGGCTCTTGGGGTGCAATATTTGGGATGTGATGCAAAAAAAAAAAAAAAATGAACCGAGTGCAGCCTGAAGGACACGAGCTGGGCTTGTTCATGGCCCCACCTCCTGCAGTTCCTCTTCAGATTCCCAGTTCCCTTCTGGTGGTGGGGATTTTCCCTGCAGGATCACCTCTGTGAGCATGGGATGCTCCTGCTGCAGTTGAGGAAGAAATCCAAAATTCCTGCAAAGTCCTCTCTGTCAGGGGCAGTTGGGAAATGAAATTGGGATGTTTGATCCTGTTTGGATGAGGTGCCTTCATGTAAGGGGTGTCACCTTGGGGTTGTGTGGTGCTCCATGGGCTTGGAGAATTGTGGGATTCTGGAATGGTTTGGGTTGGAAGGGACCTTAAAACCCATCCATGGGATGGTTTGGGTGGGCAGGGACAGCTGCCACTGTGCCAGGCTGCTCCCAGCCCCAATGTCCAACCTGGCCTTGGGCACTGCCAGGGATCCAGGGGCAGCCCCAGCTGCTCTGGGCACCCTGTGCCAGGCACTGCCCACCCTGCCAGGGAACAATTCCTGCCCCACATCCCATCCATGGCTGCCCTCTGGCACTGGGAACAATTCCTACCCAATATCCCTGGCCATCCCTTCTCCCTTGAAATGTTGTGAATGAACCAGCACTGCTGGAACCAGAACTTTTTGATCACTTTCTCTGCTTTGGAGAGACAATTCCCAAGGGCTGGAGGGACAGGACAACCGGGAATGGTTTCCCAGTGCCAGAGGGCAGGGCTGGATGGGATTTTGGGCAGGAATTGATGCACAGGGTCTGTTGTGTCCCCTGGCTGGAGCAGGGCAGGGAAGTGCAGGACACCCCTTTGCTCCCTCAGTTCTGCTTGAGGTGGAAAAACCTCCTGGAAAACTCCAGCTGAGCTCCTGAAGAAGGTGCAGGATCTTCAGGAAAGGGATTTATTGCAGAAATAACTTTTGGTTGTTGAGATTTCAGTGGGGAGCCCCATTCTGCTTCCTGCAGGGTGGTGGTGGCTCTTTGCTTGTGGATGTCAGGAGAGCTGTGGGGACACCAAAGGGTTCCCTGGGCATCTGAGACCTGGCACAGGGACAGCTCCCAGCTGTGCCAGGAGGGATTGAGGGTGGATTTTAGGGAAAGGTTCTTCCCCCAGAGGTGCTGGCACTGCCCAGGCTCCCCAGGGAATGGGCACGGCCCCGAGGCTGCCACAGCTCCAGGAGCCTTTGGGCAGCACTGCCAGGGATGGACAGGCTGGGGTTGTTGGGGGGTCTGGGCATGGACAGGGGGTGGATCAGGGATCCCTGTGGGTTTGTTCCCACTCAGGACATTCCATGGTTCAGTCCCACCAAGGTCAGCACTGCTGGGTGCTCATCAAGCTCCAGCAGATGGAAGATTTAAGCCACATCTAAGATGAGATTTAGGATAAATCTGCCTCTTTGCTTTTTTTGGGTTTTTTTAATATTTATTTCTCTCATCTCCATTCAGCTCTGGGGCAGAGCTTTGCAGGAAGGAATCTCTGTGTGTGTGAATGAGCTTGAGGTGTTTCCCACTGGCATCTGTCCCCCAAAAAAACCCTCAGGAATTCGAGGGAGGAGCTGCTCCTGCCATCCCACCTTGTGTGAAAAATTGTCCAGGTCAGGATGTGGGAGTGAATGGAAGAAGAAGAAGAAGCAAAGTCCTCAATGTCCTTGGGTCAGCAGTGCTGGACAGAGCTCCAGGAGTGTTGGGACAACATTCCCAGGGGAAAACTGGCATTGCTGGGTGTGTGTGCAGGGCCTGGGTGATCCTGTGGGACCTCTTCCAGCTCAGGATATTCCATGATCCCAACAGAGTTCAGCTGAACTTTTCATCACTGAAATCAAGCTGACATTGAGCTTTTGTTTCATTCAATCCAGGTACCAAAATGCAAGAAAAAACTCAAGAAATCTCATTTAAAAAAATAAAAAAAAAAAAAACAACAAAAACCTCAGGAGCAGAAAAAAAACTTAAGAATTCTCATTTAAGAGAATTCCTGGAATTGCAGCCCAGGGTGTTGTGGCTGATTTGGTCCCAGCCCAGGCTCATTTGGTGTGTTTCTCATTGCAGGTACTTTCTGATCGACCTGGAGGCCTCCCCTGCCATCGTGTCCCCCATGATGGAGCACCTGGGGCGGGACATTGACATCATCAGGAGGGCTTTTGTCAAACACCCCGTGCCCAGGGCAGAGCAGTGCAGTGGCATCACCCCAGCCAGCCCTGAAACGAAGCTCTCTGCCAGCAAAAACTGAACATCACCAATGCCTGACACCTTTTTTAACCCTATTTTTTAAAAAATTGCTGCTGTGGAAAAGAATTGTGATCACTCCTGCCCATCAAAACAAACCCAAAAAAATCACTTTTGGCCATGGGATGTGTGTGGTCCATCACCGTTATCTTCATTATTACAACAATTGAGGTTTCTTTTTGTTTAAAATAATTGGAATGGTTTTAATCTGGGGGCTCATCTTGCTGTTTGACGACTCTGCAAATTGATTTGCTTTTCTCTGGGAGCATTACATTGATAACAAAGATTCCTCCAGCAGCAGGATGCTGTAAATAGGATTTTTTTTTTCCAGAGATTACTCCAGAATATGGATATTTACATGAGAGATTGAGAGGTCTGCAGGGTAAATACAGAAATCTGGGATGTGATTTGGTGGGGGTTTGTTTTTGGGGGGAAAAAAAAAGGCAATAAAGGTGTTATTAAAAATGAAACCTGACTCTTTTTTTCTCTCTTTTTGTTTTTTAAGTATTAAAAAATCCCAAAACTTTCACTGCCAAAAGCCACCTCGTGGTCCTCAGGGTAAACAATGTTCAAAGCACAGGTTAAAACATCCTTTTTAGGTGAGGCCAGGAAATTCCAGGTGGGAATTAGAGACTCCCTGAGCTTCTGTAGGAGCAGGAGAATCAAAGATGCTTCGTTTTGNCTGGAGTAGCTGCCCCAGCCAGGGACGAGCTCAGCCAGGAGCATTTGGGATTCTGTGCCCCAGCTTTGGCTCCTTGAGCTGCCCAAAATTCACATTTTTGCTGTAGAAAGTGGCAGCTGCAAGAATNAACATCAGGATAAAGTGTTTGTGTGTCCTTTTTGTCTTTCTTTTGTTGAGAACAGGAGGAAAATCAGTGAAATTGTTGTTATAAATAAAGACCTCCTGCTCTCTGATGGAAATCCAGAGGTTGGATCATTCCTAGGGGGGGTTTTGTGCTTTTTTTTTTCCTTGGATGTGGAATTTTGGGGAGGAAAAGAAACCAGTTCTTCTGAATATCTTCTTTTTTTTAAAAAATGCATCTGAAAAAAAAAATTCATTTTCATCATACTTTAAGAGTTATGAATGTCTGGTTTTGTGGGGTTTGGGGGTATCTTCATCATGGGTTTTTCTGTTGGGTTTTGTTGGGTTTTTTGGGGTTTTTTGGGGGGGTTTTTTGGGTTTGTTCGTTTTTTTGTGTATTTTGTTTTGTTTTTTTGTTTGGTTTTTTTTGTTTTTTGTTTTAATTAGATTTCCTTTTCTCTTTTAATTATCTTTTTTTTTCTGGAAAAACCATTGGAAGAACAGAGGGAATGCACAACACACTCCCTCAAGCTGAATCTGTATTAGAGATGCTTTTCTTGCTGGAGTAGCTGCCCCAGCCAGGCACGAGCTCAGCCAGGAGGATTTGGGATTCTGTGCCCCAGCTTTGGCTCCCTGAGCTGCCCAAAATTCACATTTTTGCTGTAGAAAGTGGCAGCTGCAAGAACCCCTAATCAGGGGTTTCTCTGAAGGTTTTATTAAACAAAAAGTGGACAGAAGTCCTGGGGTTTAAAGGGATTTTGCCTNCCCGGCTCCCTCCGCCCCTCCTGGGCCTCCAGCCCCTTCCCAGCTCCCTTCCCTGCCCTGGCCACGCTCCAGCCCCTCCAGGGCTCTCCTGAATTCAGCAGGAAAATCCTGGATTGTCTTCGGACATGAGTCCTTCTCGTTACTATGGAATATTTGCCATCATTTGGTGTGAATTAGAACCACTCCTGTCCTCACCCATTTCCTGTTTTATCCCCAGCTCTGGGGGATGGCAGGAGCTGTCCTTGTCCCGAGGTTTGGGGCATGGCAGGAGCTGTTCTTGTCCCGTGGTTTGGGGGATGGCAGGAGCTGTCCTTGTCCCATGGTTTGGGGCATGGCAGGAGCTGTCCTTGTCCCATGGTTTGGGGCATGGCAGGAGCTGTCCTTGTCCCATGGTTTTTGGGGGATGGCANTTCACATTTTTGCTGTAGAAAGTGGCAGCTGCAAGAATGTGTCCTACTCAGGGGTTTCTCTGAAGGTTTTATTAAACAAAAAGTGGACAGAAGTCCTGGGGTTTAAAGGGATTTTGCCTCTGACCTGGAATTTGGGCCCTGGATTTGGATTGAGTAGGAAGGGGAATAACTAAAATTTCAACTCCACTTCATGAAGCTCAGCAGAGGCTGGAAATGTAAAAATGTTGG
>VWYE01015136.1:125230-150627 GCA_013398995.1 Alaudala cheleensis
TCCCAGCCCCAATGGCCAAGCTGGCCTTGGGCACTGCCAGGGATCCAGGGGCAGCCCCAGCTGCTCTGGGAATTCCATCCCAGCCCCTTCCCGCCCTTCCAGGAAAGGATTTCTGCAGGACTCCGTTTGAGTGAAGTTCTGGAAACTTCTTGTTCTCTTTTTCAAACTGCTTTAACTACAAGCTCTGCTGGTGTTTGACTTGGTTCAGCTTCCTGAAATAACTCCAGAGCTGTGCAGCCTCGCAGGCATTGAACCAGGTCCTGGGACTGATGGATTTATTTATTTCTGTCGGGACCTGGCTCAGCGAGGTAAAGCTCCAGAGGGGTTTAAACTCAGTGCTGGGCCTGGAGCAGAGCCTGGCCCTGCTGTGCCCCTTCCTGCACACAGGGACACACACAGGGACACACAGGGACACAGGGACACACAGGGACACACAGGGACAGACACAGGGACAGACACAGGGACACACACAGGGACACACAGGGACACTCTGGGACACCCTGGGACACCCAGGGCAGCTCCATTTCCCACTCCCGTTGCTGCTCCAAGGCAGGATCAGGATCAGGGCACACCACGTGAAGATGAAGAGCTTTGCTCCAAACCCTCCTCCTGACGTGACCCGGGGCACACATGGGGACAGGCCCTGCACACACCTCGAGCTCATTTGTTGGAATACTTTGGGCTGTTTATTTTCCGAGCTCCAGCTCGGCTCCTCTGATCTCCCTCTCCTCTCTTCCTCCCAGTCATTTATCATCCCCTTCATCAGGAGCAGTTCTCCAAACACGCCACTGCCTGCCCAGAAACCCTCCTGGAGCTCCCCACGGAGCCATCTCTTCTTTCCTTGGGCCTTTTGTTAATGAACTCCCCTCGGTGATGAGTCGGGGTGGCCCCAGGTGCCGTTTCTGTTCCCTAATTCCCCCTGATTTTAGGAGTCTGAACACAGAGAGTCCCTCAGCACTCCCCTCCCTCCCCCCGGAACAACCGGGCACTTCGGGATGTCTTTGTCACAGCTGATTGTTCCAGCCTCGTTCCACAAGTGTCATTGCTCCCCTATTGTTCCCTGCTCCTCAGTTCTCCCCGGCTGGGAAGCAAAGCAGGACAGGCTGCTGCTGTCAGCTGCTTCCCGGCTGGAATGGGGGCATGGAAGGGGCTCCTCAAGTGTTCCAGGAGATGCAGCAGGGCTGGGACGCTTCACCTGCATGGAGGGACTGGCTCAGGTTCTGCCCTCACGGCGTGGGAGCAGCTCAGCAGCCACGAAAAGTCACCCCAGAGGGAATCCCAGAATGGTTTGGGGTTGGAAGGGAGTTTAAGGATCATCCAGTGGCACCCCTGCCACGGGCAGGGAGAGCTCCCACTGTCCCAGGTGTCCCCAAATCCCATCCAAGCTGGCCTTGGAAATGAGAGCTTATCCAAGTTTATCCTTTATTTTCAGTCTAAGGTTGTAGAGGACATTTGGGGTTTGCCCTCCTTGGCAGCCCCTCAGCTCAGACCTTTTCGAATTCCCTTTCCAAATTCCTTTGGAGGTGGATTTGCACATCCCAGCCTGGATTTGCACAATCCCATGGATGGTTCTCTGGGAACAGTTCCCTGAGTTGTGGCCTCGTTGGGGCTCAGCAGCTGGGAGTCCTGGGAAGGACTGGATTCCTTCCTGGGAAATTCTGGGTGTTCTGGCATCTTCCTGCTCACCCTTTGCACATTTATGTCCAGAATAAAGGCAGCCTGAATTTGGAATCCTGAATTCTAACATCAGATCAAAATTGCCCCGTTTTCCCCTCAGGAACGATGTGGAACTCTTGGAACAAGTCCAGAGGAGGCCACGGAGCTGCTCCAGGGCTGGAGCTCCTCTGGTGCTCACGTAGAGAGGAGAAGCTCCATGGAGAGCTCAGAGCCCCTGGCAGGGCCTAAAGGGGCTCCAGCAGAGCTGCAGAGGGACTGGGGACAAGGGCTGCAGGGCCAGGAGGCAGGGAATGGCTTCCCAGTGCCAGAGAGCAGCCATGGATGGGATGTGGGGCAGGAATTGTTCCCTGGCAGGGTGGGCAGTGCCTGGCACAGGGTGCCCAGAGCAGCTGGGGCTGCCCCTGGATCCCTGGCAGTGCCCAAGGCCAGGTTGGACACTGGGGCTGGGAGCAGCCTGGCACAGTGGGAGCTGTCCCTGCCATGGCTGGGGTGGCACTGGATGATCCTTAAAATCCCTTCCACCCCAAACCATTCCATGATTTTATCATTTTAGGCCAGCCTACAACAGCAGCTTAACTAAAGCCCTGGCTGATGCTCATGGACATGGTTGGGAGCACCAGTGGGGTGGGGTTTAAACCTGGAAAAGACATTCCATGGAATTCTGGGTTTTACCTGACTCAGCAAATTTTTTACTTCCATAAAAATTAAAACCCTTTGGCTGGGAACAAAAAAAGGTCCTGGCAATTCCTGGTGCTGGTGAGTGTGCCTGGGGTGGCACTTCAGAAAGGGGCAATTCCTCAGGGGTTTTCCCACTCCTGCACATTTTCCCTGGTTGCAGGGTGAGGGATTTGGGGAGCTCTGAGGCAGAGGGGAGCTCTGCTCCTGGGGGATTATCTGGGGCTCCCAGCAGGCCAAGGTGGGGATTTTGGCTCCTGCTCTTCCTGCCTGGCCCTCTGAAGGTGCCCGTTTGTGTTTGATCCAGTTCCTGGGGATGCACTCTGGGATAATCCATCCCAATTTTCTCAAACTGGGCTCCAATGAAGGCTGGTGGAGCAGACAAGGTGTGACTGTTTGCTCCTTACCCAGCTGCGTGTTCCAAAGGGAATTTGTGCTGCTCCAGGTGCTTCCAGCTCCCCCTCTGATCCCAGGCATTCCAAATCTTCCATCCTGGCTGCGTTTTTGCCGTTGTTCAGTCAGAGAACTGCGACAAGCTCGGGTTTCCCTTCCAGCTGAGCTTTTACTGAGGCAAAATTGAATTATTGTGTTCATTGCTCCTTTATGGGCTGATAAAGAGCTGTCACAGTGCACGGATTAGGCCTTGGACTGCTGGATTTCCCCTTTTTTTTTTTTTTAATTTCCTGAGGAATCTCAAGCCTCACATCCCCCCTTGGGTTTTTTACCCTAAATGAATGAGGTATCACTTGAGGTTGAAACCTGAACTGCTGCTCCCCTCCCTTGCCCCCGAGGAGAGGCTGGATTCAGCTCATCCTCTGGACTCCAAACCTCAGTGCCTTGGATATTCAATGACATTCCAGCTCCAGGACCACACCAGCAGCTCTGTGCTGGGCATCTCAGTTCCAGGGCCGGCCACTTCTCCCTTCAGTCCCCGCTGCCATGAGGCTGGAGGGCAATGTTTGACCTAAAAAAACTGAGGGAATTATTTTCAGATGTCCCCCAAGAGTGGCACTTCCAGCCCGGGCGAAGTGGTGGCATCTCGAAACAATTGATTGGAAGAAGTGGTGGCAGCTTTCCCAGAAACTGCTGTCCCTGGCACGGAGCTGGGGGAGGTTTCCTTGCCGAGGAGGAGACTCCGGGTGGGAACTGCCAGGGGACAGCGGGCAAGTGGAGCTTGGAGGGTTTTCAACCCCCTGATCCCAGGAAATGAGAATCCCGGGAACCTTCTGGCTCAGGCAGGGAGGAGGAATCCGTGGAGGAGGAGTGGGAGCTTCAGGAGCTTCCATAATTTGGGTTTTAAGACCTTTTCTGAGCTCTTCTCATCGTGTGCTCCACCAGCCAGGGGCTCCCCTTATCCAAGTGCCTTTCATTTCCATTTTAAGGTGGTAGAAGATATTTGGAAGTTGCCCTCCTTGGCTGCCCAGCAGCTCAGGACTCTCCAAGTTCCCTTTCCAGAGTGATTTGGAGGTGGATTTGACTGTTCCAGCCTGCACAATTTGACAGCTGATTATCTGGGGACCGTAGTTGCTGTTGAGATTATTATTGTTATTATTATTACTCTCTTTGTTATCTTTATCTTTGTTATGATTGTTGTTATTATGGTTATTTTGAGTTATTATCAAGTTAATGATAATAAAGATAATGATACAATAATAATGATGATGATGGTGATGATAATAATAATGAGGAGAAGGAGAAGGAGAAGGAGAAGGAGAAGGAGAAGGAGAAGGAGAAGGAGAAGGAGAAGGAGAAGGAGAAGGAGAAGGAGAAGGAGAAGGAGAAGGAGAAGGAGAAGGAGAAGGAGAAGAAGTTGTTATTACCTCACTGGTGCTCAGCAACTGGGAACCTGCAGGCAGGTGTTCTGAGAAGAACTGGAAAGGACTGGGAGGGTTTTAACTCAGGAGTTTGGGCTTTTCCTTGTGGCCTGGGCCAAACTCCACAGGGATATGAGGCAGGAAAGGTTCTCTAGGCAGGGATGGGGATCTGGCATTCTTGGGGTTGAAATTGGGGTTGTGCTGCTTTCACAATTGGAATTTGCTGAATCCCAAAGTTCCCTCTGTGTTCCTGGTAGCAGGGGGATGATGCAAATGGGGCTGGGAATGGTGGAAAACTGTGCAGAGCCATAAGATCCTCCCTGAGCCTCGTTTTCTCCAGGCTGAGCCCCTTTCCCAGCTCCCTCGTGAGTTTTCCAGCCCCTTTCCCAGCTCTGTTCCTTTTCCTGGACATGCTCCAGCCCCTCCAGGGCTCTCCTGCAGAACTGGACACAGCCACAGTGAGAATTCCTGGATCTGCTGGGCAGGAGGGTGTTCCTGGCTGGGACAGTGCAGGTGTGGAATCTCACTTTAAGATTTGCTCTGCCAAAAGCTGAAATTCCCTCACTGGGACAACAAGGAAAGCAGAAGCTTCATCTCCAGGGGAGTGCAGCATTCCCCACCTTCTCTGCTGTTCTCGTTTCTGTGCTGTCTCTTCCCTTGCCTGAGCCCCAAATCCCACACTGGGAGGGGAAGTGGAGCTGGCAGGGCACGAAAATGGGGAGCCAGGGTGGGAAAGGCAGGGAATGAGCTGCTGAGGAAGGCCTGGAAATCTCCTGTGGTGGGACAGAAATCCTGCCTGAGGTGGGAATGGAGCCACCAAGGCTGTCCCTGGCACTGGCTGCTGGATTGCACCAGGAAATCCAGGATTGGAGGAGGGTGTCCAGGCTGGAAGTGCCAGGAGTTTGCAGCTTCAGGCAGTTTGGATTTCCCCTTTTCTTCTTAAATTTCCTGAGGAATCTCAAGCCTCGCATCCCCTCTTGGGGAGGGATCACTTGGGATTGAAACCTGAACTGCTGCTCCCCTCAACCCTGAGAATTCTGTAGGATTTGTCCTGAGCAGAGGGGTGATGGGGAGGGAGGAGTGTGGGGCTGATGTTCCTCCCATCCCACCTGGATGTATCCTGGAGCCCAGAAAGGACAAATCTCTGGGGATCCTGACACAGGGGGTGTTGCTGGAATTGTCTGGAGGTGAATGGGTGTGAATGGCCAAGGGCTGGGTCACAACATCCCCATGGAGCTCCAGCCTGGGGCAGAGGGGCTGGAAAGCTGGAAAAGGCCCTGGGGGTGCTGGTGCCAGGGGCTGGACACGAGCCCAGGGGTGCCCAGGTGGGCAAGAGGCCCCTGGCAGCTGGGCTGGGTGAGGAATTGTGTGTGCAGCAGGAGCAGGGCAGGGATTGTCCCTCTGNTTAACCTCTCTTCTCAGGGCAGAGAAGGGGACTGGCCTTGCCTGGAGCTGCTCCTGCTGTCCCTGTGTGTTGTCAGCTCAGAGCTCTTTGCTATCAGCTCATTATCAATTCTATTGCTGATAACGGCTCCTACACCAGCCTTGGCTCTCTGGGCTTTGGGTTGCACCAGGAATCTTCCTTTAAAGGGTTCTTCACGTGCCACTGGAGCCCAAGAGGGCCCTGAGTTCCTCAGCAAGGCTGTCCCACAAGACTGAGCCTTTCCAGGAACTCTGCTGCTTCTGGGATTTGCAGTCCTTGAACCCCATGAACATTTCACCTCCAATCCAAACTTCTCCAGGGGCTGAATCCTGCCCTGGGCTGACTCTGCCAGGCTCAGGGGAAATTTTAAAGGAGGTTATTGGAGATCTGCATTTGGACTTCACCAAGCAGAGCCCAGTGCTGCATTTCTGGAGCTGCCTCTTCTCAAGCAGGGCCCCAACAGGACTGGAAAATAAAAAGTGTGTGTTTCCCTCTTCCTTGTCTCCAGGAATGTNGCTTCTGGGATTTGCAGTCCTTGAACCCCATGAACATTTCACCTCCAATCCAAACTTCTCCAGGGGCTGAATCCTGCCCTGGGCTGACTCTGCCAGGCTCAGGGGAAATTTTAAAGGAGGTTATTGGAGATCTGCATTTGGACTTCACCAAGCAGAGCCCAGTGCTGCATTTCTGGAGCTGCCTCTTCTCAAGCAGGGCCCCAACAGGACTGGAAAATAAAAAGTGTGTGTTTCCCTCTTCCTTGTCTCCAGGAATGTCCAGAAAATGATCCTGGTTTTTACAAAACATGGCTGTGCTCTTTGCCCCAGCGAGTTTCTGTGGCAGAAAATTCCCCAGGCTGGTTCTGGACCTCTTTGGGAAGTGTTTCCTTTCACTAGTCCCAAATGGATGGAGCTGGAATCTCCTCCAGGGTGTGCCTATGACTCCTGAAGGGCTGCAGGATGGTGGGTATTAATATTGGTATTAATATGGGTATTAATATGGGTATTAATGTGGTATTAATGTTGGTATTAATGTGGTATTAATGTGGGTATTAATATTGGTATTAATGTGGTATTAATGTTGGTATTAATGTGGTATTAATGTGGGTATTATCATCTCCTGAGCAGCAGCAATCACAAATCTGGTGAGGAGTGAGTGATTTCCTCCCACACAATGGAGTTTTTCGGTCTTGCTGCAATCCTGCTCTTAAATCTCATCACCCAGGAGGACTTTCTGATGTCATTTGTGCCCAGAAAATTGAAGTCTAGAAAATAGCAGGTTTTTTCCAGGGGAGAGGGATGAGTGAGAGAAATGCCATTGTTCTGCCACCTGAGTTGTGCCCCTCTCATACCCCAACACTTGTGCACAGTCATGACACAGCTGGAAAACCAAATATCAGGATGGGAGGCCTTTATTAAATCACTCATGAGGCTTAAACTTGGAATTCAATCCATTTCTGGCTGGTTTGTGACAATGTGACACCGTGGGAACTTCATGGGCTGCACTTCAAGTGCAAACCTCCATTTTTGCTGCATTCGGCCACAAAGTTTGGTGCAGTCCAGGCCTCAGTGCAGGGACAGGTGGGTGGCACAGGGACCTTGTTCTGTGCTCCAGAATTGTTGGCTCAGATGGGAGAAAGTTGTGTTGGCACCCAGGTGAGCTGGGCACGGATTCCCTGCTGGCCCTGAGCAAATCCCAGGGCAATTTCAGCGGTGGGGAAAAGTCACCCTGGGATAATCAGAGAATGGAGTCATGGACGGGTTTGGGATGGAAGGGTCTGGAAAGGGCATCCAATCCAACCCTCTGCCACCAGTGGGGATGCCACTCACTGTCCCAGGGATCCAGGGGCAGCCCCAGCTGCTCTGGGCACCCTGTGCCAGGCACTGCCCACCCTGCCAGGGAACAATTCCTGCCCCACATCCCATCCATGGCTGCCCTCTGGCACTGGGAAGCCATTCCCTGCCTCCTGGTCCTGCAGCCCTTGGCAATTGTCTCTCTCCAGCCTTCCTGGGGCTCCTTCAGGCCCTGCAAGGCCACCCTGAGCTCAGCCCAAAGCTTCTCCTCTGCAGGCTGAGCAATGGCAGCTGTGCCAGCCTTTGCTGCCAGCAGAGCTGCTCCAGCCCTCTGCTCATCCTGGAGCCTCCTCTGGGCTCTCTGCAGCAGCTCCAGGCCCTCCCTGGGCTGGGCCCAGGCCTGGGGCAGCTCTGGGGGCTCCCCTGAGGGGGCACAGGGACACAATCCCAATCCCAATCCCAATCCCAATCCCAACCCCTCTCCTGATCCCCACTCTGGGCTGGGGCAGCTCCAGCTCTCCCAGGGCTGCTCCATCAGCTCATCCCAGCCTGGATTGATCCCCAGGGGTTGTCCCAGTCCAGGTTCAGCACCAGCCCCGGGCTTTTCCCGGAGGATTTGCTCCCGAGGGGCTCAGGAGGAGCTGCTGCCACCAAAGTGCCACACGGAGCCATCCCTGCCCCTCTCCAGCCCCGCTCCCGCTCTGCCCAGACACTTTCATCGCCCCAATTTCCTAACGAGGGAACAACATTGTCTGCCCTGCCCTGAGGGGAGTGTTGTGAAAATAAAGGGAGTCGTGAAAAGAAAGGGATCCGAGTTGCGCAAGGAGAAGCAGCTTTTCAAAGGTGTTTATTCAAATACAGACAAATATGTGGGACAAGAGGAGCGAACGCTCCCAGCAGCGCTGAGCCTCGTTATTCCAAACTCCTTTTAAGAAGAAACTGAGGAGTCTTTAGGCGTTGGGAAAAGGCTTGGAATGACACCCAAAGAGGAATCAGCAGGGAAGTGAACAAGTGTGTATCCAAGGATATAAGGAAGTGTCTGTGGCAGATAAGGACTCTCTTTGGAGGCAGCGGGAATTTTGTGCTGTAAATTACGTTTGCCAGCACCCGATGGTTGTTGTGGGAAAACAAACTCGGGAAAAGTTGTTGGGAGAGTGTGGCCGGTGTGGAGGGAGGAAAAACCGGCCAGGGTTGTGCCATTAAAAAAAAAAAAANGAGTCGTGAAAAGAAAGGGATCCGAGTTGCGCAAGGAGAAGCAGCTTTTCAAAGGTGTTTATTCAAATACAAATATGTGGGGCAAGAGGAGCGAACGCTCCCGGCAGCGCTGGGGCTCGTTATTCCAAACTCCATTTAAGAAGAAACTGAGGAGTTTTTAGGCCTTGGAAAAAGGCTTGGAATGACACCCAAAGAGGAATCAGCAGGGAAGTGAACAAGTGTGTATCCAAGGATATAAGGAAGTTTCCTGTGGCAGATAAGGACTCTCTTTGGAGGCAGCGGGAATTTTGTGCTGTAAATAACGTTTGCCAGCACCCGATGGTTGTTGTGGGAAAACAAACNTTTTCCATTAATTTCACTGCTGGAATTGAGGAAGTCTCTCCTAAGGATGTGCGTTTTCCCTAAGATTTATAATGAAATTCACTCGGACTTTGATGGCAGAAGATAAAACGAGGACACAGATAAACCCAATTTCGGGCTTCTGCTAAATCTTAAGATCCCGGGAATAGCAAAGCTCTCCAGAGGGAAATTCCTTCCAGCGATACAATAATCCACCAGCTGCAGCTCTCCTCCTGGGGAACAGCACAATGAAATCAGCCGAACCTTTCAGAACAAACAAGGAACAGGATTTTACCTGAGTTCAGCGCCCGTCACACCAAATTTCATCCCAAATTGTCGAAGGTGACAGACGCAGCGAATCCCGCTGTGCTGTGTCACTCCCTGGCAGCCTCTCCCAGTCCCACTTGGACTCGCTGGATGCTGGTTCATTTTCCAGCTTCCCCCTTTGCAGAGCCCTTGGGATTCGAGATGCGTTTCAGATTTTGGCCTCGCAAACGCAGGGCACCAAGTGGGGCTGGCTGCCTCCCAGCCCGTGTGTGTGTGTGTGAGAATTGCCTTTTTAATTCCTCTTTGGAATGCGGTCAGTTTATGAGATCCCCCCACACCCTTTCTCTGCAGGAGCCACTCCGTTCCTTTGTGAGCTTTGCTGTTAAACTGCGCATAATTTGGGGTTTTTTACTGTTCTCCCCCCTGATTTTGAGGCCCGCTTTGTGCGTTTTGAAAAGATGTTAATTTTCCTTTTGTTGTTTTCCGTTGACCACTTAATCCTTTCCCATTCCAATTGTTTTTCTTATTGCTCTCCTCCGACTTTTCCGTTGTTTGAAATGTCTGTCATCCCAAACTCGCCTTTGTTCTCCCAACAATGATTTTTGGGAGCCTCCCTGCTGAGGAACATTCCAAATGTGTGTGTGGCTGTGGATGGGGGGATTTTGGCCTTCCCTGCTCTTCGACGCCTCTCTCGCCTGGGCTATCAGCAGATCCAGGCAGCTCCAGCCTTTCCCTTGGAATCCGACTGCCAGGCAGAGCCACCAGGAGCTGGTGGGTTTATTTGATCAGTTTTGGGCTGACCACGACTCCACCTTAGCTCAGGGGATGAGTCCAAGCCTCCCAAACCTCGCAGCAGCAGCTCTGCACACACTCAGGAGTGTGTCCTTACCCTTCCTGCAAAGTGGAAGCGATCCAAAATAGTGACTCATTCCCTCGGAGAGAATGGAGAACAGGCTGGAATCCCTGGGGGTGTTTTCTGATCAGAGGGAAAGTCCAGATATTTATCAGGTACTGAAATATTTTCGTTCTCAGTTCAAAGAATTTCACCTCGAAAGACCTCGGTCCCTCATAAGCGTCTCCAAAGGTGTGGGAATCACAGCTGGGGGGAAATTCTGAGGATTTTGGGGTGGCAAGGGCTGGATCTTGAAGAGATTTGGGTGCCCAGGGTTAGAGAAGTGAAATATTCTCTCGCTGAGCCTGAAGTGGAGATCCTTAACTCAGTTCCAATCCAGGCCCTGATGGAATTCAATAACTTAAGAGCCACTGGATGCAAATGGGACAGGGATGCTCCAGGTGGATGAGTGGAAGTGCCAAACAGGAGGAGAGAATTTGGGACTGTGGCTTCAGCAGGCAGAGAGAAGCCTCTGTACAGAGACAGGTTTTGGTTTTTTTTTTTTTTTTGGGATTGGTGGAATTTAAGGAACCTGCTTGGAAGGCCTTGGAACCTCCTGGAAAGCTTCTTGCTGTTGGATTCATTTCCATGGATATTGAAGCAGTGGGATGTGAAAGTCTTGGTACCCACACCAAAATTGCAGCTTCTGTTCCCTGCTGTAAGAGCTCAGCATTGCCAGGTGTGTTTTATCCTGGGTGGATGTGGCTCAGGATGGGCAGGGACACCTCTGCTCCAAAAAATGGGCTCCTTTAGGAGAATCCATCGCCCACATTTGCCATTCCCACCCAAAACGGTTTCATTCCTGGAAAAGGAAATTTGGGATTGGCCATGAGGCTTTTCAAATGCATGACCAAACCATCCTGGACAAGAATTCCTGAGGGAATGCTGCAGAACAGCAACATTTCCTTCCAGGATCTGTCTCTGGGGATTGGAAAGGGATTACAGAGGGCAGATTCTCACCCTCGCCATGGAAAACTGGAAATCCTGGGAGAAATTCTGTTTTTTCCAGGGCATTGAAGTCACCAGCTGAAGTTGTAGTGACATCTCCTCAGTGGCCCAGTGCAAGGCTGCAGTGTCACAGGATCATGGGATGGTCTGGAAGGACCGTAAGGATCATCCCATTCCAGCCCTGCCATGGGCAGGGACACCTCTCACTGTCCCAGGGAGCTCCAAGCCCAGTCCAAGCCAGGCTTGGGCACCTCCAGCTTCTCCCACCCCACCACCACACCCTGCAGGAAACTGGAGAGATCCCATCTGCCAGGGAAATGAAACTGTGCCAATTCCCCAAGGATCCTCCCAGCCCTGGTTTGGACAATTCTGAGTCCCAGGTGAGGAGCAACAACTTTGCCTGGGGGAAACTTTTCACCTTGGTGGTGTCTCTGAGCTTCCAGGAGAGCCAGGCAGCAATTTCTCTGGGATTCTGGCTCCATGGGAGGGGCTTTGCCCAGGACAGTGCCACAGGATCATGGAATGGGTTGGGAGGACCTTAAGGATCATCCCATTCCATCCCTGCCATGACAGGGACACCTCCCACTNAGAGCTCAGCATTGCCAGGTGTTTTATCAGGAATGGGAGTCACTGAGCTGCTCCAAAAAATGGGCTCCTTTAGGAGAATCCATCGCCCACATTTGCCATTCCCACCCAAAACGGTTTCATTCCTGGAAAAGGAAATTTGGGATTGGCCATGAGGCTTTTCAAATGCATGACCAAACCATCCTGGACAAGAATTCCTGAGGGAATGCTGCAGAACAGCAACATTTCCTTCCAGGATCTGTCTCTGGGGATTGGAAAGGGATTACAGAGGGCAGATTCTCACCCTCACCATGGAAAACTGGGAATCCTGGGAGAAATTCCGTTTTTTCCAGGGCATTGAAGTCACCAGCTGAAGTTGTAGTGACATCTCCTCAGTGGCCCAGTGCAAGGCTGCAGTGTCACAGGATCATGGGATGGTCTGGAAGGACCGTAAGGATCATCCCATTCCAGCCCTGCCATGGGCAGGGACACCTCTCACTGTCCCAGGGAGCTCCAAGCCCCAATGTCCAACCTGGCCTTGGACACCTCCAGCTTCTCCTACCTCACCCCCCAACCCTCTACACACCTGGAGACCTCTCACCTGCAGGGAAAGGTTTTTATCCTTCCCTGAAATTGTGCCAATTCCCCAAGGATCCTCCCAGCCCTGGTTTGGACAATTCTGAGTCCCAGGTGAGGAGCAACAACTTTGCCTGGGGGAAACTTTTCACCTTGGTGGTGTCTCTGAGCTTCCAGGAGAGCCAGGCAGCAATTTCTCTGGGATTCTGGCTCCATGGGAGGGGCTTTGCCCAGGACAGTGCCACAGGATCATGGAATGGGTTGGGAGGACCTTAAGGATCATCCCATTCCATCCCTGCCATGACAGGGACACCTCCCACTGTCCCAGGGAGCTCCAAGCCCTGTCCAAGCTGGGCTTGGACACCTCCAGCTTCTCCTGCTTCACCCCCCAACCCTCTACACACCTGGAGACCTCTCACCTGCAGGGAAAGGTTTTTCTCCTTCCCTGAAATTGTGCCAATTCCCCAAGGATCCTCCCAGCCCTGGTTTGGACAATTCTGAGGAGCAGCAACTTTTCCTGGAGGGAACTTTTCACCTTGGTGGTGTCTCTGAGCTGGTGACAGACTGAGCTTTCAGGAGAACCAGGCAGCTCCTCAGCTCTCCCTCTCCAGCTCTCCTGGAGCCCCTTCAGGCTCTGGAAGGAGTTCTGAGCTCACCCTGGAATCTTCTCTTCTCCAGGCTGAGCAGAATAAGATTTCTCCGGGATTCTGGCTCCACGGGAGGGGATTTTTCCAGGACACGAGGTTGGAAATCACACCCTGCTGCAGCTCAGGAGTTGTCCCGCGGCTGATACAATCTTCCCTCGGTAAATTCATTAAGTGCACAAACACAAAGACTCCCTTTGGACAATTAGGACCACGAGGGAGGGGCTGGGAAAGATGATTGCTCCCTCCTGGGAAGAGATGAAAGGCTCCAGTGGGAAAGAGAAGAGATTTTTCCTGATAGATCTTCAGATTAAACCCGAGGGGCTGCTTGAGCTGGAAGTCTGCCTTCTGTTTTGTATCAATAACTGGATTTCAAATGCCTGGCTCCCGCTCCTGTTTGTAGGTAATAGTTCTCTGTTGAGCTCCCCCTGCTTTCTTGGAGGTGGATTAGGACATAATTAAATCTGAGGAACTCTAACGAAAACCACGGGTCTAATCAAAGCAAATTAATTGCTGGGTCTGGTTTTGGAACTTGGGAGAATGGCTGCAAACAATGGATCTGTCCCATCTTCCCCGAGCACTTCACTTCTGCCTCGTTCTATTTGCAGCAGAATCCTCGGGATTTGCTGCAAGCCAACAGAATAAAAATCATCATTTTCTTGTGCAAACACAAAGGAGAGGGAGCTCCTCATGTTTATTCATGCCCATGTGGCAACTACTTGGTGTAAAGTCTACTTAAGCCCCCATTTCACAACCAGGGATGGAAAAAGGAGCCTTCTTGGAGATGAAAACCAGGGAATGTCTCTCCTGGTTGTCAAATGGCAGAGAATTGGTGCCTGGATAATGAGGCATCACTAAAGGTTCACTGAGTTCAGGCAGGGACAGAAATTTGGGAGGAATCAGAGCCAGAGGTGGGTTTGGTCCATGGCTCCATGGGCGAGTCCAGCTGCTGGGACCTGGCACTTCCCAAGGCTGCCCAAGGAATGGCAGAGCTGGAGCTGCTCCGTGGGACAGGGCAGGGAGGAGGAGGAGGAGGAGGAGGAGGAGGAGGAGGAGGAGNAAGGAGAAGGAGAAGGAGAAGGAGAAGGAGAAGGAGAAGGAGAAGGAGAAGGAGAAGGAGAAGGAGAAGGAGAAGGAGAAGGAGAAGGAGAAGGAGAAGGAGAAGGAGAAGGAGAAGGAGAAGTTCTGCCAAGGACAAATGTTTAAATGGAAGAAAAACTGCACATTTAGGTGATGTTGGGAAAGGTCTTTGTGTTTTGATGGATTTGAAGGTGAATGAGTCTCCATCTGCCCCATCCTTCCCTGCCCTCAGCCTCAGCCCATCCATTTGGGATGGCTCCATCTGGAGAGGCTGAAGAGCAGCTGGAACAGGGACAAAGGGGGGTTTGGCTGCCCAAAATCCACTTCTCTGTGGTTACTGGAATTCTGGATGTGCTTCTGGCTGGGTTTGCACTCGGAGGTGTGTGTGAGTGTGTTACTGAAGGGCCTTGGGGCTGCTCTCATCCCCTTTTTTGGCTGTTTCATCACCTGGAAGGAGAGGGAAATGTTTGCTCCCAACACCACGAGCCCTGGGCAGACCCAGCTGGATCCTGTGGTGGGAGGGAGGAGCAGCAGGGAAAGCATCCACCTGGATTTCTGCTGCTCTTGGACAGCTCTTGGCCAAGCCTGGCTTTCCCAGAGGAGCAGCAGCCCAAATATCCACCCTGGGGCTGGGTCTCCAAGAGATTTGAGGAAATCTCCCATCCAGGGGCTGCTGGCAGGGATAGGAACAGTGGGACAAGCAGCACTGGAGCTCTTCACCACGCAGCTGGGAATCCTCTGGGAATTCTCTGGCTTTTCCACGTGAAAATGAGGGCAAACAAAATTCCACTCCAATCCTGGATGTGGTTTTCCTTTCCCCAGTTTGCTTGCTGAGTCCACTTCCCTGGCTCAGGGCACACTGAACTCAATATAGTGAAGAGAATCATGAGCAGAAACCTCCCTGAGGTCTCCAGGTTTCCTCTCACGTTCTGCAAACAGGGATGGGTTTGCCATGGACTTTTGTGGCAGGAAAATCAGCCTTGAACACTGAATTATCAGCTGTTCATAAAGACCAGTTCCATTGATTAGTTCCCCTCTGGCGTGGCCGTGGTTTGTGCTAAAAGCTCTCCCAGTTTAACCCAGTTAACAGAGATGGGATGTGACCTCCAGCATGCAAAGCCTGGTTAATGGTGAATTATCAAATATTCTGGGAAAATATTCCTCCCTGGGATGTGGGGCAGGAATTGTTCCCTGGCAGGGTGGGCAGTGCCTGGCACAGGGTGCCCAGAGCAGCTGGGGCTGCCCCTGGATCCCTGGCAGTGCCCAAGGCCAGGTTGGACACTGGGGCTGGGAGCAGCCTGGCACAGTGGGAGCTGTCCCTGCCATGGCTGGGGTGGAATGGGATGGTCCCTAAAATTCCTCCCAACCCAACCCAACCCAACCCAACCCATCCATAATTCCACATTTCTCTAATTCAGCTGCAAACAGNATTCTATTCTCCAGGTTGAGCAGAATAAGAACAATCCAACAATATAAAATGTACATTTTTATGGAAGGATCCTCATTCCTGGAATTTGAAAGTCAAAGTGGCTTTTCCACTGAAGTCCTTGAACTTCTGTGTTAAAAATATCAGGCTTGAATTCCATTTTCTTGTCTTCCATGGGGAAAACAGAGCTAAAAAGTCTTGACTTTTGTGCCCAGCAGCCTAAATTTGCACAAACTGTTTGTTGTGAAGCTCGTTGTCACCTGCCTGCCTGAATTTTTTGGGATCGTATTTTATTTTCATTGTGGAAAACTGGAATTCATGGAGAGGGTTGAAAAATTCAGAGGAAGACTGAAAATCAGTTAAATTCAAATGGATTAATGTAGGTGTGCTTAGCAAATATGGCCTTTTTAACACAAAACCAGCTTGGAATTCCAAGTGTGTCCTGAAAATAATCCCTGGCTTAGTTTCTACTGGAGCACATGAGTTCAGACTAATTTTAGGCTGGCTCTGGGATCCAGAGTGAAAACCTGCTGCCCAGCACGATCCTGGACACGGGAACCAGGCTCCTGCTCCCAACTTCCTTTTGGAAGAGCCTCTCCCTGCCCCTCTCCCATCTGGTGTGCCCAGGGAGGAAACTTGGATGCTTGGAGACATCCTGTGTTGGTTTCACTCCCTGAGAAAAACGGGATTGGGTGAGGAATGGAATGAAGATGTTTTCTGGGACCGCTGGGATCTGGGATTTACTGCAGGGATTTGTTAATTGGAGTGGGTTGGGTAAAATTGTTCTGTGTGTTTTTTTCTCTGTGTGAGAGAAATGAAGGGAGAGGTGGTGTGAAATATTCCCCGAAATATTCCTGCCCAGGATTCTGTGTCTGCTTGGTGCCTTTCCCTGGAATTCTCTGTAATTCCTGCATTTTTTTGACACCAGTCTCTCACAGCACCATCATTCCTCCCTTCCACGGGATGATTGGGAAAGAAATTCCTCCCTGGGAAGGTGCTGAGGGGCTGGGATGGAATTCCCAGAGCAGCTGGGGCTGTCCCTGGATCCCTGGCAGGGATTGGACACTGGGGCTGGGAGCAGCCTGGGACAGAGGGAGCTGTCCCTGCCCATGGGAATGGGATGATCCTTAAAATCCCTCCCACCCCAAACTCTTCCATGATTCCATGACCAAACAACACCTGCCACGACATCCCTGGACCCACCACATCTGTTCCCATTTTTAAGGCTGGGATTTCAATCATTTGTTCTTGCCAAGCCCAGTAAAACTGCTCAGGATCATCTTCTAGGAAGTGGAAAACCAGGAGTTCTGTTTAATAGGAATTTCTGCTTCCCAGGGCTCCCTGTCTTGCTGACAGCTCTGCAACTCCCCATTATTTTTTTTTCCCAGGGAAGTGCTGTGCTTTCTATTTCCCAGCCACTCAAGGCTCTCAGATTCCTGGTGCTGGCTCCTTCTCATTCCAGGGATTTCCTCAGATCCCGATGGTTTGGGAATCCTTCATTTGCCAGAAATCCTGAATCTGTTAGAAACCAAAAGTCTGTCAGGAATCCACAATTTGTTACAAGTCCCCAGTTTGTCAGAAATCCATGATTTGTCAGAAATCTTCTTAACCTGCGTTTTCCACCCTGGCTTTCCCTTGGGAATGTGAACTCCGAGTCAACCCTCTCTGTGTGAGCACATTCCCATGGATCTGACACCTCCGTGGGATTTCCCACATTCCTGCTTGGAAAAGCACCACTTTTACCCCTCTAATTTACTTTTCTTGCCTTTATCCCTCCTCGTTCAACGTCCCCTTGGATTCCTGGGTTTTCCCTGCTCCGATCCGCTCATCCTCAGTTCTGGTTTGGCTGCCAGGATGTGCACGAGCCCTCCTTGATGTTCTGGGCACTGAGGGCTCCGTTTTTACATCCAGAGGTTGCATCCAGAGCTTTCTTTGGAATCTTGTGGCTTTCCAGGGCACTTTTAATGGAGTCTCCACCACTGTTCCCAATGATCTTCCCAGAAAACCTCCAGCTGCTGGACTTTGGATCTCCTGAGATCCATCATTTCTTTTTCATTCTCACAGTTCCTTTTCCTTGGGATACTGAACTCTTGTCCCTTCATCCCGATTATCTCCCAGTTTGTCACTTGTCCCTCCCTTGGGACTGGGCAAAAGGCCCAGCCAAGGCACCCCAACCATCTCCAAACCCCATCCAAAGCTGCCCTCAGCTGCTCCAGGCACTTTTCCCACTGAATTCCTTCTCCAAGAGTTTTCCATGTCCCATCAGATATTCTTGGGGAAACTCCTTTGTCCCTCTCTCCTTTTTAAAGAGGTTTTTAGGAGCTTTTTAAAGTGAGATCGGTGCCATTTTTCCAGCTCTGTTTTTAACCTGATGTTCAACAATCTCTTCTCTTTTTTTGGAATCATGGATCTCTCTCCTGGATGAACCTCCACGATTATTCCTGCCTTCCCTTCCTCTAAATTCATCCTCCCAGTGATTTTTGACCATGTTGGCTCTTTAAGGAATGATCTCCCTGCTGGAGAACCCAAATCCTGCTCTCCATCGTGTCCCTGAGCTCCCCAAAGCTACAGAAATGATGTTTGGAGAAATTAATCCCTAAAACTTCTCTTCCTCTTCTTCTTTTGCCTTTGTTTTGGTTCTGTTGTTGGTTGCTTTGTAACCACCAACAACAACACAAAAAGAGGAATTTGGTGGATCATCCCACCAAAATCCCTGCAATAAAAACTCTCCAATCTCAGCCCTTTGCTCCTTCTCAATTAGCAGACTCCTCATTTAGAGGGAAACTTTTGCTTCTGCTTAAATTCTTGGATGCTTAAGAACAAAATCTGATTCCCAGCTGGAATGGTTTGCTCCCACTGTGGATTTTGCAGAGCTGCACGTGGGGCCAGGCTCTGGCTCTGCTGTGGGCAGGGGAACATCCCTGAAATCCTTTGTTTGAGGATCCCAGGCCTAGGGAAAGGCAAAGGGAGATGAGTTGCACCAGGAATTTCCTCTTGCTCAAGGTTGTGCTTCTGGCCAAGTCAAATTTCTGTTTCCAGATTAGGAAATCCAGGGATTTTTCTGGATTTTTCTCTGTTAAACAGAACTCGAATGAAAATGTCCCCTCAGAGCATTTCTGGGTGTCCCTCTGTCACCTCTCTGTCCCTCTGGGATTTTATTTCATCTCTTTTCCATTCTTACACTGCTCACAATATTTTAAAACATTTTAATAGATGTTTATGGTGGATTCCTTCACTTATTTTTTTTCACCCACTTTATTTGTTTCCCATTTCCATGTGGGAATCAGGCTGGGAGAATAAGGAATCACAGAAAGGGTTAAGATTAAAGGTCACCCCATCCCAACTCCAAACACAACCACCTGCTCAGAACTGGGGCTGAATTTAATCCCTGCCCTTCACAGTCATCCCCAAAACACTTCAAGCAAAGTATTCCTCACCTTGGGATTGCACTTGGACCTCAATCCTACAGAAATAGGAAATACCTCCAGGAATTTTAAGGACAGGCTTCTTAGGAAGGACACAGGGTGAGGGGGTTACATTAAAAGTGAATTCACATCAGATAAAAGGGAGATNGGGAATCAGGCTGGGAGAATAAGGAATCACAGAAAGGGTTAAGATTAAAGATCATCCCAACCCCAAACACAACCACCTGCTCAGAATTGGGGCTGAATTTAATCCCTGCCCTTCACAGTCATCCCCAAAACACTTCAAGCAAAGTATTCCTCACCTTGGGATTGCACTTGGACCTCGATCCTACAGAAATAGGAAATACCTCCAGGAATTTTAAGGACAGGCTTCTTAGGAAGGACACAGGGTGAGGGGGTTACATTAAAAGTGAATTCACATCAGATAAAAGGGAGAAAATTTTTTTTTTTACAGTGAGGGTTCAAAAACACTGGAAAAGATTGTCCAGAGAGGTTGTGGATGCCTCACCCACATGGACGGAGTTCCAGGATGTTGGGGGTGTTTCTGTTTATTCCAGAGGGGAGGTTGGACTGGAAAATCCCTTCCAAACCATTCCATGAAGCTTTAGACCCTCCATGACTTCCTCCTGGGGAGGGGTGGGAAGAGATTTCCCAGGTGTGTGAAATCAGGGATGTGGGTGGATCCACCCTGGGAAAAGGAGAGGAATGTGGGGGGAAAGGCAGGAATTCCTGAGGTCCATCTGCCTGAGGGATGGGGAAGTGCAGGTGTGGAAAGGGATCCCTGTGGGAATTAGGATGGGAGAAAAATTGGGAATGAGAAGAGCAGAGTGAGGATGAGAGCTCAGCGTCCTGCTTGGGAACTTCCAACTTCATCCTAATCCTTCTTGTTCCTCCCAGGGAGTGCCTGATGTGTCCTTGGTGGGGATTTCCAGTCTCAGCGTGGAGACACAGAGGAATTGCCCAGCTGGGCCTCCTGGGTGCTGCCCTGGGAATGGGATGATCCTTGTGGATGTCTGTGTTGTGTCCAGGGATCCCAGGGAGCCAGGAGCTGGATAAATCCCTCAGGAATATGTCCCTGGATGAAGGAGCACAGGGGTGAGTGCTGCTGGGGGATTGTTGGGATTGTCCCAGCCCAGGTTGGTGCCTGTGGTGGGGACAGGGATGTTCTGAGTTCCAGGAACTGGGGGAGTTTCTCCTCTGCCAGAACTGGGAGAAGCACCAGGAGAAAACCCCAAAAGGGGAATTTCTGCTTCCCCATTGTCCTGCAGGCTCAGCTTCCAGAGAATCCCAGAATCCTGGAATGTCCTGGGTGGGAACAAACCCACAGGGCTCCCTGATCCACCCCTGTCCCTGCCCAGACCCCCCAACAATCCCAGCCTGTCCATCCCTGGCAGTGCTGCCCAAAGGCTCCTGGAGCTGTGGCAGCCTCGGGGCCGTGCCCATTCCCTGGGGAGCCTGGGCAGTGCCAGCACCTCTGGGGGAAGAACCTTTCCCTAAAATCCAACCTCAATCCCTCCTGGCACAGCTCCAGCTGCTCCCTGGGTGCTGTCAGGTCACAGGGAGCAGTTCCATGTTTGATCTGTGTGACACTTGGGGAATTGACCTTCCCAAGGAGGGGGGAGCAGCAGAGGCGCAAACACTGCAGGGAATTCCTGGCTGGAAATCTCATCCTGTGGTCTCCCTGTGTGCTCAGACATCCCAGACTCTGGGAATGGTGGTTTTTTACCATCACCAGAAGTTTTGCTGGATGTTAAAGTGTTATTTTTCCACCCACTTTGCTGACAGCCAGAAGGTTCCTTTCCCTGGAGGAGAGGGGGATCTCAGGAACGATTCTGCCGTGGGCTACAAAACATCAAAGCCAATCTTCTTCCTGCTTCTCTCCCAGGAACCAACAGCTCTGAAATGGAGTCCCTGGCTGCAGAGCTGCCTTCGGGGCAGCACAAGCTCGTTATAACAGGCTAGAACAAAATAAATATTATTGGATTGGAAAATCCATTTGCTTTTCCCAGATTAATGTAAAAATGGAACAAATTCAGGGTCAATTCCCAGTGCTGTAAGAACCACTTGTTTCAAAGAACAAACCCCTCCAGCTTGTTCACCTTTAATCCTCTTTGGATCAGCCCCTGTCTGCTCTGGAGCTGAGATTTTAAATTCAGCAATTTCCCTTGGCTTTCACTGGACTGGGAGCTGGGATATTCCTTGTCCTGCTGGAGCCAGGCCAGAGGAGGCTCCAGGATGAGCAGAGGGCTGGAGCAGCTCTGCTGGCAGCAAAGGCTGGCACAGCTGCCATTGCTCAGCCTGCAGAGGAGAAGCTATGGGCTGAGCTCAGGGTGGCCTTGCAGGGCCTGAAGGAGCCCCAGGAAGGCTGGAGAGAGACAATTGCCAAGGGCTGCAGGGCCAGGAGGCAGGGAATGGCTTCCCAGTGCCAGAGGGCAGCCATGGATGGGATGTGGGGCAGGAATTGTTCCCTGGCAGGGTGGGCAGTGCCTGGCACAGGGTGCCCAGAGCAGCTGGGGCTGCCCCTGGATCCCTGGCAGTGCCCAAGGCCAGCTTGGCCATTGGGGCTGGGAGCAGCCTGGCACAGTGGGAGCTGTCCCTGCCATGGCTGGGGTGGGATGATCCCTAAAATCCCTTCCAACCCCAGCCAGTTCTGTAATTCCATGATACAGGAAGGCAAAACCAGCCCTGAGCCAGGGTTAGAGAATGCCCTGAAGTACAATTAACCCTCACTCATCAGCCACTTCCAGTCTCCAGATTCCCAAGGACAATCAGGGTTTCTGTCATTCCATGGGAATCACCTTGGCACAACAATGTTCTCTGAGCACAGGCCACCAGAGAAGATGGGACATTTCTGTCTGGAAGGTGCTTCTGGAAGGAGGATGGAGCATTTTTTGGACTGACTTGAGCCATCCTGATCTGCTCTGCCACCCTTAAATACAGTTCTAATTCAGGTCTGAGTGTGTCTCAACAAAGCTGGGCTCAAGCCCTGTGTGAGGCACCACTGGTGGAGTTTTTTGCACCCCAGCACCGTATTTTGAGGGTTTTTTTCTGATTCTTACATGAATTATTGAAAAGAAAACCCCTGCAAAAATATCCCAGGAACATCTGGAATGAGGCTTCTCCATGAGAAAAGAGCCCCATCCCCACCAAACTGGATTTTAGTGGAGCTCAGCCCATGACTCCTGAATGATGAACCAGGTGTATTTTCCAAAGGGTTCCATTGATTTGGAATTCTCCCTACCAAGGTGTCCCCAAGGTGCAGGATGGGTGGCTCTGTTGATTTGGAATTGTCCCTGGGGTTTACCAAGGTTGTCCCCAAGGTGCAGGATGGGTGGCTCTGTTGATTTGGAATTCTCCATGGGGTTTACCAAGGTGTCCCCAAGGTGCAGCTTTGGTGGCCACCTCCTGTCAGGGTTGTCCCCCACAGTTTTGGGCTCCTGTTGCTCCCACTGCTGCAGCTTCCCGAGGTCCCCTGAAGGATCAGCAGCAGGAGGAGATGGTGATGGTTTTTTTCCAGAGGCAGATTTGGGTTGGAATTGCCCAAATCTGTGCTCACAGGGGGCTGCTGTCCTGGCAAACTCTGGGAGCAGGGAATGGCTCCGGGGAGCTGCTCCCTCTGAACGTCCCCCCAGATGTTGAGCACTTGGACAAATTTAGGCTGCACAGGGGATGTGGCATCCCAGGGTTCTGCTGGAGGGAATGGGGAGCCTGGGATTGTCCTGGACAGAGGAGGCTCCACTCGATGCTGTGCTGTGAGAACCATTTCTCGTGTGACCTCTGGAGTGCTGGGGAGGGCCAGGCAGCAGCAAACAGCAGCTAAATTTGGCAGAGGCCTTCAAAACCTTTCCCATTTTGACAGATGGGAAAGAATTTCCCCCTGCCTATGAGGAAACTTCAGCCCGTGGAAATCCTTCTCCAGCCCTGAAACTGGGAGGCTTTTCCAGCACTTTCTCCCAGGCAGCACGTCCATATCTCCATCGTTCTCTGGTGTATTTTTAATTTGTGTCTCCTGGGGATCTCATTTGGAGATCCTATCGCCACAACCAGCCCTGGTGGTTGCTTTGAAGCTGCACCTGGCACTTCTGAGTCATCCCAGTGGGCAAGGCAGGCGTTGGAATGTGCAGCTCGTTAGGGGAACAGCGATGTTTTCAGTGTTTTTGGGTCGGTGGAGAAGGCAGGGAGATGTCTGGAAGTGCAGGAGGTGCCTGATGTGGGGGCAGGTTTTGCTTTTTCCATCTCACTGGAGGCATCCAGAAGTGCCTTTCCCCACTCCTTTGGCTTCCCATGGAGCCAGGATTTGCCTGGGAAAACCTGGGAGGAGTTTGAGCTTTCTCCAACTTTGATCCAGCCCAGAATTCCCACTTTGTGTCCTGGGCAGGGAGGGGATTCTGCCCTCCTGAGATCCCACCTGGAATAGTGGGAACAGTCCTGGTGCCTCCAGCATGAGAAGGATCTGGAAGCTGGAGCAAATCCAGAGGAGGCCACCAAGTTCCTAAGGGGACTGGAGCAGCTCTCGTGTGGAGCCAGGCTGGGAGAGCTGGGAATGTTCATCCTGGAGAGGAGGAGTTGTGTGGAGACCTCAGAGCAAATTCCAGGGTCTGAAGGGGCTACAGGGAACATGGAAAGGGACTTTGCATCAGGAATTGGAGGGCCAGGACACAAGGAATGGCTTCCCAGTGCCAGAGGGCAGCCATGGATGGGATGTGGGGCAGGAATTGTTCCCTGGCAGGGTGGGCAGTGCCTGGCACAGGGTGCCCAGAGCAGCTGGGGCTGCCCCTGGATCCCTGGCAGTGCCCAAGGCCAGGTTGGCCATTGGGGCTGGGAGCAGCCTGGCACAGTGGGAGCTGTCCCTGCCATGGCTGGGGTGGCACTGGGTGGGATTTGGGGTCCCTCCAACCCAAACCATTCCATGGTTCTGTGAGCCTGGCTTTGTGTGCATCCACATCTCTGGAGTTTGGCCAACCCAGCAGCAGGAGAGACCCTGCAGGAATGGCCAGGGGTTGTTTCTGTCAGTCACTGACACCCTGAGGGTTTTCCAAGCCCATTCCATGACTGTCTCCTCCATCCCAACAGGGATATCTCCCACACCTTTCCACTCCCCTGCTCTTCAGGCAGAATTGAACACCAAGGAGCTGTTCCTGTGGAAAATCTGCTGCAGGAGAACAGGGATGTGAGAATTCTGCTAAAAGCACTTCTTTCCCCACTAATACCCGTGGAGATTCCCACAGGATACCTGCAGGCTTCCAGGGATTCTGCCCTGCCCTGTGTTGATGCTCCTGCTCTCCCCAAAATCCGCAGACTGCAGCATTCCTGGGCTCCTGCAGGATGAAAGGCCCTCCACGTGGGTGAGTTATCATTATTTGTTATTATCCTCTCCCTGATCCACTTGGGAAGACAGATGTGCATTCCTTCCCCCTCCCCACCCCTCCCTTCCCCGAGAACTGATGAAATGTGAAAATCACTTCTTAGGGGGGGGAAAAAAAAAGCAAACCCAACCACAAAGTCACCACAATTCATCGGGAGCTCGTTGGTTCCTAATCTCTGAAAACGAGCCAGGTCAAACAGCCACGGCTCCTCTGATAAATTGTTATTCTTAGGGATTTCATCCTTCCGTGGAAAAGTACTGGGCTGGCTCCGGGAGCTCCTCTCGCCCTGGCAGCAGCATCCAGCAGTGGAAAATGGGAGAGATCCAGCTGCAGGGAGAGGGCTCGGGGCAGGATTTGGACATGCCGCGGCTCCCTCTGGCTCCACGCAGCTTCCCTGAGGAAAACAAGGCTGGCTGGCCCAGGGACTTCCTGTGCTGAGATGCTGGATGAGAGGAACAGGAGGAAAAGAGGGCTCTGAATCGGTGCAGTGCACAGCTGGAGAGATGAGGTTTGAGAGGGAATGCCTGGGAATTCTCCCTCCAGCAGAGCCCAGGGGTAGAACTCCAGCTGAATTCCCTCTCGCTTTCTGAGGTGTTTGTTCCTTTATCCCCACTCCCTGTGGTGACATTTAAGTCCTGGAGCCAGCACTGCCTTTCCTCAGGAACACCCACCCTGGGGGCAGCCGAAGGGAGGAATTCCCAGCTGGAATTACTGACAGCACCAAAATACACCGGGACTCTGGAGCAGGTGGGAATCGTTCCAGTGCTCCGTGGGATCTCCAGAGGGTGATTCCCAGTGAAACTGGGTGCAGGGAAAAGGCTCCGTCTCCTCCTTTTGGCTCTGGGAGGTCTCACCCGAGTGGGAGAATCAGCAAATCCCAGAAGGATTTGGGTTGGGAGGGAGCTCAGAGCCCACCCAGTGCCACCCCAGCCATGGCAGGGACAGCTCCCACTGTGCCAGGCTGCTCCCAGCCCCAATGTCCAGCCTGGCCTTGGGCACTGCCAGGGATCCAGGGGCAGCCCCAGCTGCTCTGGGAATTCCATCCCAGCTCCTCCCCACCCTCCCAGGGAAGATTTCCTTCCCAATTTTCCATCAAATCCTACTTTGAAGCCATTCCCTGGCTCCTGGCCCTGCAGCCCTTGTCCCCAGTCCCTCTGCAGCTCTGCTGGAGCCCCTTTAGGGCTCTGAGCTCTCCCTGGAGCAGTGGAAACCACACGTGGGTTTTCCACAATCCCTTATTCCAGACTGCTTTGGTTTGGGAGGGACCTCAAATCCC
>VWYE01015137.1:1743-19144 GCA_013398995.1 Alaudala cheleensis
TTTTTTTTTTTGTTCTGTCACTCTCATTTTGAGCCCGTGGAGATGCTGGAGGAATGGTGAGTGCCATCCACTGAGGTTCAAACCCAAGGGCAGAGAGTGTCAGAGGAGAGAGGAGTCTGCTCCAGAGAAAATGCCCAACTTGAGATCCTGCCTGCCAATGAACTCCCTCCTCTCCCTGCTGAAGGATTTGGCACAGCCTTGGATCCCATGGGCACACCTGGGAGAGGGATCCTGCTCTGTAAAAAACAGGGATCCAGCTGTAAAAAACCTGCTGGTGCCAAGGCTGCTCCCAGCAGCACGAGCCAGGGAAAACAGGGTCTGCAGAAAGGGACAGGACTTCTCCTACCCCCTGCTCAGGGGGGGCACTGCTTCCCTCTGAGATAACCTCCCTGTGCCAACAGGCTTTGCCAGTGCTGCTGTTTTGATTTCTTAAAGCAAGCCCGGATTTTGTGGATCACTACAATGCATTTAATAGGTAGCCTTTTCATAAAGGAGTGCAGCGGATGTGTACACAGGCCCTGATGAAGCTAATAACTGCCTCTCTGTGGCTTTCAGGGAGTTATTACATATTTAAGATCCCTTAATCAACCACAGAGATGCAGCTGGCAGCAGCAAATTGCCAACAACAGTTCATTACAAATAAGGAAACATTGGTTTTCCAAGGACAAAAGAACCGTGTCAGTTCTTCAAGCAAACTCCCGTCCTCGCCCTTCTCCCCCCACCCTCAGTGATGGCACAACCTGCTGTGTCCAACAGTCCCCTCCTCAGGGGACATCAGGCCATCAGTTCCTGGGCTCCCTGACTTATTTGGGCAAACAGCAGAGGCTGCACCCCGTGCTCAGCCCCCCTGAGGTCCCACAGCACCACCAGGACCTGCCACAGGAGCAGCCTTAGAGCCCTCACCCCCATGAGCTCCTGGGGCAGGCACAGCTGTGGGTTTGCCCTTCAAGGACCTGCTGTGGCACCTGGGAATGAGTTTTTGAGTTGCTGCTGGGCACAGCACAAAGGGGAAGAAGGGCTGTGGGCACCTCCTGGCCCCACTCCTTGTGCTGCCTCCAAACTGAGAGCCCAGGCAGGAGCACAGCAGGGTAAGGGAGGTGCCCATCCAGGCCAGTATTTTAAGAGGAAAGACTGAACATTGTTTGAATGAAGAGGAGAAAAAAAAAAAAAGAAAAGACATCTGACCCTGTTGGGGCTGTATCTTCCCCTCTGAAGAGGTGACAATCAGCTTTTGGCCCTCAGGAGCCAAAGGAATTACACATTTCAGGCCCAGAGAACTTCTCAACAGGGAAAAGGGTCCCATCCATGTCCCAGCGTGGTGCAGCACATCTGCTCAGACCCCTGCTGTGGGATTTGGCATGGGCCACCTCCCCATGGGAGGGGTCTGTCCTGGATGGACCAGGAGCACTGGCTGCTTCTGCCAAGGATCCCTAGATCCAGTCTGTAGTGCCTGCAAATCCCACTGGAGCAAGGATCCAAGCCTTAAATCCAGCTGGCCATGTCTGTAGTGCCTTCAAATCTCACTGGGCCTGGGATCCAAGCTCTGGATCCAGCTGGAGATGTCTGAACTGCCTGCAAATCCCACTGGAGCAAGGATCCAAGCCCTAAATCCAGCTGGAAATATCTGTGTTGCCTGCAAATCCCACTGGAGCAAGGATCCAAGCCCTAAATCCAGCTGGAGATGTCTGAACTGCCTGCAAATCCCACTGGAGCAAGGATCCAAGCCCTAAATCCAGCTGGAAATATCTGTGTTACATGCAAATCCCACTGGAACAAGGATCCCAGCCCTGGATCCAGCTGGAGATACCTGAACTGCCTGCAAATCCCACTGGAGCAAGCCAAGGCTTGCAGTGGCCAGAGGAGAAAGCTCAGCAAACCCCAGGCTGGGCTCTGGAAGCTCTGGAAGCTCTGGAAGCTCTGGAAGCTCTGGAAGCTCTGGAAGCAGGGCCAAACAAGAGTTTCATCTCTGTTTGTTCTCCTTTGCCATCTCAGACACGAATCCCGTGCCGTGTTGAGTCAGGGTGGGGACACAGCTGGACAAAGTGGCACCAAAAAGAGGAAGAGGAGAATGGAGTCAGCAGTGAAACCTGAAAAGGGGAATGTCTGCTTGCTTCCCTCCCAGCCTGCTTTCCAGCATTCTCTCTGCCACACCAGAAGACATCCTGCTCTTCAGCTGCTCATTTTTCTTCACGTTTTTCTCTCTGAAGCTGCAGGCCACAGAGGAAAAAACTGATGCAGAGGGGTTCCAGGGCTGAGTCAGGATATTATTTTTGCTGTTTCTTTAGAAATACCTGACCCAACTTCTTTTTGGAAAAGGAAAGGGGCACTTAAAAAAAAAGAATCTATATTTATTGACTTTGACATTTTTAAAGGGCTCTTGGGAGGGAGCCTGTGTGGTTTCTGGGGACATTTTCCCAAAAAAAAAATCAGAGGATGTAGCTGATGTTTGTGTCTCTGTTAGCATTCAGCTCCTAAATTTGTGCTTCCAGAGAAATGCCAAATCTTGGACGAGTCAAATTCAGTGGGCAAAGATTCACTTCCTAAATCTGCAGCAGACATGTTTTACAAAAACAACTAAACTGAATTATTGTATTATTATAATCCAAGCATTTACAGGTGTGACTGCACAGGTGAAATACGAGTTTAATTCATATGTAGAGATGTCCTCACTGACATCAACACAGTAAGATCTTTTATTTTAGGGTGCACAGGTTGTTAACAGACCTCTAGAAAAGCTGTGGGTTTTTTGAACATGGAAGAACACACAGCTTTCAGAGAGCTTTGCAGCCCCATCTGGAAGAGGCAGAAAGGAGAAGAGCTGATGGCATTTCAGCCAAGGGAATGATTGCTTCCTCCTCTAATACAGGGAAGCTGGATTTCTTCTGAATTATTTAGCATTCAGTCAGGAGATAAAAATACACTGGGCTGGATGAACCAGTGACCTCTGCTATGATCACAAAAGCTGTAGTAAGGGAGTGGGGGCAGGAAGGGCCCACAACTGCACGTCCTCTCCACGTCCCCGTGCAGAAAGATTTAATTATTATTAACGAGGGTGCAAGACAAGGCTGGGGCCACCTTGCTGAGGGTGGGCCCGGAGGGAAGGGCCCCCTGACACTTTAAATCACANCACAGGTGAAATACGAGTTTAATTCATATGTACCACCTTCCTCACTGACATCAACACAGTAAGATCTTTTATTTTAGGGTGCACAGGTTGTTAACAGACCTCTAGAAAAGCTGTGGGTTTTTTGAACATGGAAGAACACACAGCTTTCAGAGAGCTTTGCAGCCCCATCTGGAAGAGGCAGAAAGGAGAAGAGCTGATGGCATTTCAGCCAAGGGAATGATTGCTTCCTCCTCTAATACAGGGAAGCTGGATTTCTTCTGAATTATTTAGCATTCAGTCAGGAGATAAAAATACACTGGGCTGGATGAACCAGTGACCTCTGCTATGATCACAAAAGCTGTAGTAAGGGAGTGGGGGCAGGAAGGGCCCACAACTGCACGTCCTCTCCACGTCCCCGTGCAGAAAGATTTAATTATTATTAACGAGGGTGCAAGACAAGGCTGGGGCCACCTTGCTGAGGGTGGGCCCGGAGGGAAGGGCCCCCTGACACTTTAAATCACTGATGTCTCAGAGCCCCAGGTGCCTGTGGAGCATCCCCTGAGACTGACCTTGCTGAGACCCTTTTTGCCACCAAGCCTGGAACAAGGTGCCACACAAAACCCATTTAAAAAGCTGTTTCCTTCACTGGCTGACACAAGCTGGAACAAGGAGCAGAAAAGCCCCACTCCAAGAGGCAGAGCTGGGCTAAACGTCCCACAAGAGCACCAGCATCTCCTCCATTCCACACCTCTTTTTTGGGAGATGCTTGTTCAAATGCACAGAGCAGCAGGGTTTCAGCAGTTAAACCATGTGCTCTGGGGAAGGGGGGGGGACATCAACAGATTGCAGAATGGGGAAGTGTCTCTGGACGCCGCAAACAAACAACACGTTACGTAACGGGGCCTTTTGGGAACCAGGGGAAGGTCTCCAGAAGATCAGGGCCCTCCCAGCGCTTTCTAATTTTGCTGGGACTTACCAGCAAGCCAGCCCTCTAATAATAGAGGCTTGTGCACGCTTTTCTGTCATCTCCACGTCTCCCTGTGCTGCCCTGCCTTTGTTCTTACTGCCCCAGAAAAACACACCTTACTCAGTTTTATCAAGCTGATTCGTCCTCAGCACTACAAATCACCTTTTTTTTCCCCTCCCCTCATCTACTTCAAGAAGTTTTATGAAGATTTTTTTTCGTTCTCCCAGGGCAGAGGCAGCAGATGCAGGTGGACAGGCAGAACACAAGGAGCACTCTGGGCACTTGCCATGGTTTGTCTCAGCTCCTAGGAGACCAGGAGCACAATAAATAACACCCAAGCCGTAATTCAGCTCTCCCTGGACGCAGAAATGCCCTTTATCAGTTACTTCCCTTCAGTTCCAGGCGGTTTTTCTGTGCCACAGAACTGAGTCCCTGTTGGCTGCAAGCACAGAACTCACTGCAGGAAGGGCCTCAGGCTGGAAGAACACGGCTCCCAACTCTCACTCCTCCCAGAGCACCAGCTGGGCAAGGAAATGTCTTCATGACATACCCAAGGATAGATGTTTTCTGCCATGATTTACTGAGCTAATTTATGCTCTCCACATAATGTAATTAGGCTACAGCACTGATAATTTCCAAATAGCAACACTCAGGAGAAGCCTCCAACAGCTTTCAGCCTCCTTTTTTTTCACTTGGAAGCATCTGAAAGTGGCTGTGGTTACATCCTAACCCTGCATGACAGCGCTTTTTCAAGATGTGTGTTGGACACCGACCCAACAGAACCCTCCAGAACAGCAGGAGGTGGAGCAACCTTCACCAAAGCCCTGAGCAGAGCCTCGGCAGGACAGGCTGGGACCCAGCACCGGAGGATCTGAGCCTCTGCAGGAAAGAGGAGGCAGAGGAACCACAATTCACAGGCTCAGTCTGAGCCCTTTGCAGGACACGCCCCGGTGCCTGGGTGGTCAGGGCCACCTGAGCTTTGTTCTCTGCCCCCACTGCAGAGCTGAGGCTGTAGGGATCTGCTCAGAGCCGGGCACAGCTCCCAGAACAGCTCCCAGAACAGCTCCACCTGGCAAAGAACGAAGGCTGAAGCACCCCTGATCAGCCATCCTGCTGGCCAGGCCAGGGATGCAGCATTCCAGGCTCCCCAAAAAACCACTCATGGCCTATTGCAATGCACCCAAACACCTCCAGCACAGCACTTCATTTCAGGAGCAGCAGAGACGGCAAAGAAAACAACCAAAACCTTGACTTACACTATCTCGTCGTTCTGGAACTCCAGCTCCCCGCAGGTGTCTTCGAAGTCCTCCCCTCCTCCTTTGGCCGTGCCCTCGATGGTTTTGTAGGGCACGATGACATTCCCCCGCGCCCCGGAGGTGCGCAGCACCTTCACCTCCATGGTCCCCACGCTCTCGCTGATGTGCGTCACCGGCTCCTCGAAGGTGAAGATGCCGGCGTGGTCGTCGTCGAAGATGGTGACAGTGGCCGTGGAGGGCGACCCCAGGCAGGCGAGCGCCGAGACGCGGCCGGCCTCCAAAACACCCTCATCGGCCGCCTCGGCGCTGACGCGGACGTTGCTGAGGTGCACCAGGAAGTTCTCGTCCTCCTCGAAGATGTCGTCGTCGATGATGCCCACGCGGATCTCCTTCTGCGTCTCCCCGGGCTTGAAGACCACGGTGCCCTCGGTGAACTCGTAGTCGGAGCCGGCGTTGGCGGTGCCGTCCTCGGTGCGGAAGTCGACGCAGACGGTGCGGGTCAGGTCGCCGCCGCGGCGCACCACGGTCAGCGCCACCGTGCCGCAGTTCTCCAGGCACTGGTAGGTGCCCTGCTCGAAGTAGAGCCTGCTGACGGGGTCGCTCTCGGCCGCCTCGCTGTTCACCTCGTGCATGCTGACGGCCTTGCGGGCCTGGTCGGCCGCGTGCCTCTTGAGGATGTTGCCGGCGCCCGTCATCAGCCGCGTGGCCTGGATGCGGTAGAAGGCCCTGCTCTTCTGCTGCTGGCTCAGCACCTGGTAGTTGGCCAGCTCGATGAGCTGCTCGATCTCCTTGTCCGGGTGCTTCTGTTTCAGCTCCTTCAGGATCCGAGCCATCTCCCTCCTGGCTTCCTCGTCGTCCTGGTCTTTCTCGTCCACCTCCAGCACCAGCGTGCCGTCCAGGAAGTTCTCCACGTGGGAGTTGGCCACTTTTCCGTCCATCTCGATGTCGGCCTTGGAGGAGGGCCGGTCGCCCTCGTGCTCGATGATCATCCCCCTCTGCTTGCCGGCGCGGTACTTCTTGTAGACGTACTTGTAGAACAGAAGCCTCCTGTCGGCGATCCAGGCGAACACCACGCAGATGGGGAAGAAGAAGAAGGTGAGCAAGCCTTCCCAAACCTCCACGATGCCGGGAGAGGACACGGACAGGATGATGTACAGCCAGGTGTAGGCAAAGATGCTCCAGGCCGCCGTGACGAAGAACACCCGCAGGTGCTTGATCTTCCTGATCTCCCCGTCGGGCACCACGTAGACGCAGATGGCGATGATGACGAACATGTTGAAGGCGGCGCTGCCCACGATGGTGCTGGGCCCCAGGTCGCCCGCCGTGAAGCCGTGGCCGCACACCTCGATGACGGACAGCAGGATCTCGGGGGCGGACGAGCCCAGGGCCATCAGCGTCAGGTTGGAGACCGTCTCGTTCCAGATCCTCACCGTGGTCTTGCTGGTCTCCCCGTTGGGCTTCTTGATGGTGATCTCCCTCTCCTGCGACGTGATGACCTCGATGGAGGACATGAAGCGGTCGGCGATGATGGACACGCCCAGGAACATGTACACCATGGCCACGAAGTAGACGGTGGCCCGGGCGATTTTGTCGCCGAAGGAGGGGTCCTGGGGCTCCCATATGGGCAGGATCACGCCCTTCTTGCAGATGTAGGAGCCGGCGCACTCCTCGGTGCCGTTGGCGGGCGGCTCGCTGGGGCTCTCGCCGAGGCTGCCCGCTGCCTGCAGCAGCAGCAGCAGCGCCAGGCTCAGCAGAGGGGAGCTCACCGGCGAGGCGCGTGCCCGCGTCGCTCCGGACATGGCCGCTGCCACCAGACGGGTCCCAAGCATCCTCAACCTGAAGGGGCGGAAAGGAGAGTTGAGTTAAGAGAGGCCAAGCAGAGGGTGTTGGGGAAGGTGAATCAGAGGACAGTCATATAAATTATAGCTGGCAAAGGGATCCTGACAATATGAAATCTATAAGAAATGAAAGCAACCTTTGACATCCAGGAGGCCAGAAGCTGGTCCATGAATGACTGGAAAACAATAGCTCGGCCGACCACCAAATCCCCTGTGATTCTAAAACAGTGAAGGCATGCTGGAGAAGTGCAAAGGTTGGAGAAGACCCTGCCAGCGTGGCAAAAAGAAGTTTTTGGAAGTAGGTTTTAAGGTTTAAAGTATATCAAGTATGTTAATGTAGCAGCCCCTATAGGCTATATGTAAATTCTATATGATTTTGTGTCTTATGCTGGTTGGTTACTGTGAATCAGAATATTCAGAATGATATCATGCATTGTAACAAGACTGGAGCCCTCTTATCTCTCTTCTCTTGCTCTTTTTCTATCTCTATCTCTCTCTCTGGGGCTCGCTCTAAGCTGAGGCTGGTAGCTTGAGTGAGCCCCCCTTTGCCCATAACCACCACAATAAACTACATGTCCAAAGAGCCAGCTGGACTCCAAGAAGTTCCCATGTTGTATTCCTACAGGAGAGAAGAGGTTTTCCTCCCCCAAGATCCCATCAGGTTATCCTGCCACTCAAGGGGATGCAGCTGGTGAGCCCGTGTTGTTGTGATGAGTTTTGTTTTCCACGCAGAAATCCTCCAGCTCAGTCACCTGGAGCAGGATGGATTCGGATGGTACCAGTGAGGTAGCACCTACCCCCGTTAGCTGCCAGGATGTTTCCTTCCCTTTGTTGAAAACCTATTTGTTCAATTGCATTTTCTTGTTCCTCTGATCTAATTAAAGCCCATCGTTCTGCCTCACAGCTGGCAGAAGTGTTTCCCATTCCAAAATCACAGTGCACTCACTCACTCACTGGAATTCAGGGTGAGAGCAGGAGAGGACAGGGAAATCTACTGTCCCCTCATCATTTTTAAAAAACATTTTTCTACTTCATAAATCACTGTAAGCCACATATTTCACAGCTTTTCCTTGCTCAAGCATCTTCTCCACATTGGAAATCCGCACAAAGCGAGCTCGAGCCCTGGCAAAACCTTACTCTTAACAGCAACATGGTCATAAGGTGCACCAGAAGGGCAGCCTGTAATTAACGATTTTGGAGCCATTCCTTCCACAGCGCATCACTTTGCACCTTCCCAAAACTGGAAAGGGCCCCGTGTGCATGGAAGCCTGGCTCTGCTCCTGGAGGAAACCGCCGTCCCTCTGCTCTCTTCCCACTAGGTCAGCTTTGACTGGCTTCCCCTTCCAGGGCCTTTCTCACTCCATTTACAGCATCACTCATCAGGCAGTGACAGCCCTGCTTGCCCTCTGTCCTGCCTCGGGATTTTCCAGCAATGTAGAGGAGCTGTTAAAGAGGTTTGCAGTTAGTTAACAGTGCATAAACCTACAGAACAGATGCCTTCAGTATGAAGAGATGCTCAGTGAAAAAATAAAAATCAAACCCTGAGCATGCTCAGTGTTACATTCTCAAATTTACTAGCCAATAAAAGCCAGATCCCCGGTTATTAAAGCTGTATTTTTCTCCTCAAGGAGAGCCTTTGCTGCACCAAGCTTCTCCAATCCGAGTTAATTTAATGAAATGGGACTTAAAGATGTTTCTGTGGAGAGAGGGAAATGAGCACGTCGATACCTCGACTTTCACTGGGAAATACAAATTTTCTGGTTTTCCTCGGGAAAATCCCACACCCCCGAAAAGAAAAAAAAAAAGCCAACAAAGCTCAAGCCATGAAAGGTTTTAACTCCTCGTTAGGAGGAGTGTGCAAGGCACACACCCCCAGGTTGTGGGATCTGCTCCACCAAAAGCCTCCGGAATGGTGGCTCAAAGGACACTGGAATGGTGATTGCTTTTATTTATGGATGCTGGATTATTGGTCTGGAAGGGTAACACTGAGAATTTATCAAGAGGGTTTCATAGAAATGGCATTTTCCCCATCAGGAACTGCTGGTCTGCCTCCCAACTCCTCTCTCCCTGGCAGTGTAATTAAGAAACAGATACACAGTGGGAGAAATGAGCAAATCAGAGAGCTGGGTGATAAGGACAGATCGACTGAACAAGGAAAATCAAGCCTCTTGTAGGAAGACAGATTTAAAAGAAAGTCGTTCGCATTGGGAATCCTGCTAATTCTACAAAAAAAGAATTTTTTTGTTACTCCCAGACTCCTTTCCCCCCTGACCACAGTGCCTGGGTCGCACCTTCTGCCTCCCCAAAAGGGAGCTGCAGCCCCTGCTCACAGGCCCAGAGGGGAAAAAAAGATGCGAGAGAGATGTTTGTGAAGAGGAGCACCTCGGTGCAGGCCGTGCAGGGGATGGCTGATGTGAAGCAGATGTGCATTCACGGTCACTGGAACTCAGCTGGAATCAGTCACCCAACATCTGCACTCCCCTGCTCCACACTGCCCCAAACCACCCCTTGATAAAGGGGCTGGCAAAACACAGCCTGGCTTGGTACCTACTCTGTTTATCCCAGCTCCTAAGTGTGGCTTTGTTTCCTTTTTAAATATTTTTTTTTAATAAAATATTGCTCAGTTGCATGATTCTTCACCCTCTCCTTCTAAAGGGTAGTAGTTCCCTCCAGAAAACTCGAGAGCATCCACCTGTCCTTGTCCAGTTAATTTTTATCCCTGTGGCAAGCCATATCCCTGCACATGTACAATTATTCAGAGCAATCAGGCATTGTGAAATCCCCTTGGCAAGAGGAGAAAACAGATGGTTCCAGAAGAAAAAAAAAAACACAATATTCTGCTTTGGGTCACTGATTTAGGTCATGAAGAACAGGAGAGTCCCATCACACTTTGGACCAACTCTCCAGCCTTTGAAAGTATTTAGTCCTGGAAGTCTCTCATTTGGAAAAAAAAAAAAAAAGACACCCAAGAAATCAAATTAATAAGTAAATTGAACTTCATTTACCATGTGTTTCCTCTTTCAAACATCCTAATGTGAGTCGGGTTTTGTTCTGTTTATTTGTTTGTTTGAGATCGAGTCCCACCACACCACTTTAAACAGGAAGAAAAAAAGGCCTAGAGGCTTGCATCTGAGCAATCCATATTTCTGGCACTCCCAACCAGCACTCTGTGTACCAAACAATCTTTTTTTTTTTCTCCCTCAGAATGTCAGGAGGTAAGAAATGTGGGGCTTTTCTGGAGAGGGATAAGGAATGGCTGGAGTTTTGGAAGGTCCACACAACCATCACCAGCTCTTCTGCTTTAAACCCATCCACAGGAGAAGCTCAGGAATTATGGAGGGCTGGAAAATGCTTGGCCTGACACTCAAAACACCTCTGAGAAGCACCTGCCATTAAATCACGAGCATTTCTTCATGTGTAAATCCAAAATAAACAGCTTGGTCCCCCCAAGTTCTGCGGTCTCAGCTCTGTGGTCAGGAATATTCCCAGGAAAAACCATTTCCCACGTGCTGCGAGGAGAAGCAAGGCTACCTGGAGAGCAGCCTTCCCTCCAGAAAGGACTTTGTTAGACTTCATTAAGGTGTCCCTTAATGAATTTCCCCCTCCTGGCCCTCAGTAGCTGAAAGCACAGCATCACACAGCCCTGGCAAACCCTGCTGGTGGCCTCGGTGGCACTGCCCCAGCGCCCAGGGGGACCAGGGCAGGTGGCACAGCTGCCCTCAGGCTCCCTGCTGCCCATAGGGGCTGGTGCAGAATCCCAAAATGCGGTGCAGAATCCCAAAATGCCGTCCTGGGGCTAACTCTGCCCTGCCCACGGAGCACCTCCCGGCACCCCAGGGGCAGCACTGGAGGAGGGAATTGTCCTGCTGCTGCTGGAGAGCTCTCAGGGACAGCTAAAACCCACCAGGAGAGACAGAGCCGGGCTCTCCTGAAGGGGCACTGAGCCCCTCTCCCCTTCCAAGCTCCAACAGGGGGGTTTTTGCACAGCAAAACCTGGGAGAGGCTCGGTTTGGATGGAGCTCCTGGCCAAGGGTTGTGTGTCCAGCCTTTCCCCGGCGCTGGGGAACACCAGGAGGGTGTTGTAGCCCCCAGCAGGGCTGGATCGCAGAGATATTTGCAGAGATATTTGCAGAGATATTCGCCTCCCTGCTGGACACGGGAGCTCCAGGTTTTTTTTTTTTACAAATCGGCAGGAGAGAGGCTCCAAACACCCGCTCATGCTACCCCCCCCCGAGCTGAGGAGCTGCCAGATGGGGAGGAAACAGCCTTTTAGACTCTGCTCTGATCTCTCCCTGGCAGCATCGATCCTTCGGGGTGACTGGGCTGCTGCATGCAAAGCGAGCCTGGAAAGCTGCTCTGCATTCAAACAAAGCACGGCTTTTCCCCGGCAGAGTCCCATCTCCAGCGGGGCACTTCAGCCTTCAAACACCCCCTGAAACACCCCTGAAGACCCTCCCCTGGTGTTTTTCCTAAAGCTTTGTGTCACACGTGGCTCTGTGACCGTTTGCAACACACCCAGAAGCACCATTATTTTAAAGAGCACTAAAAAAAAAACCCCACCTAATTTTTTACTTTAATTTTTTTCACCTTAATTACAGAAGGACTGGGCAAGGAAGGAAACGGCCTGGGCTCAGGAGGAATGAGTGGCCAGACAAAGGTAGACTAAAAGGCTTTTTCCTCTGGATAAAATTTCCCTGGAATTTTCTTCCCAGCAGCACCCACCCCACTGTGACACCAGCCTCGGCAGGGACACCCCTGCTGCCAGCTCAGTGCCACCCTGGATGGCATGGAGGTGTCCCCACAGCTGTGGTGGTGCCTTGGGAAGGCTGAGCTGGAACAGAGACTGGGCAGAGCCAGGGAATGAAGGAGAGATTTATTGAAAGGCCTCTGGGATACACCTTGGGCAGGACAAGAGCCTGGCCAGGGCTGCACCAAAGGTGGACTAAGAATGGACACAAAATGGACACAAAACGGACCCAAAAATGGACCCAAAATGGACCCAAAATGGTCACAAAATGGTCACAAAATGGACAACTGGTCACAAGGCCTCACACTTTTATAAGTTTTGGTCCATTTGCATTTTGGGGTTTAATTGTCCAATTACAGCTTCAGGCTGTGAGGTCTCATCCTTCTTTTCTCCCTTGAGCCCACCCTTGTTTGTGCTTTTGGGCCTGAAAACCTGTGACATTGTCTTTGGTTTTTCAGCAGGGAAAGGATTTGTTTTGTGTCCCTGCTCTGTGCAGAGCTCACTGGCACCGAGTGTGAGGCTCAGAGCTGCACCTGAGGCAGCACAGAACATGAAAAACATGAAGGCATCAGTGTCAGCACCGTGCAGGAGGCTGGAGCAGCTCCCTCTCCCCACAGGGTGCCCCATCCCTCGCTGGGGAAGTTTGCTCTTCATGGGAGGGTGGCTGCTTTTCAACTCGATGTGGCAACACGACTGGGAGGGTGTTGCAACACCACGGGGATTCCCAGAGAGGCTTTTCCCATCCCGCAGGCAGAGCTAGACCAGAGAGGACCTATTTCCTAGCGAGAGACAGGGCAGGCAGCTCAGGACACCCTTTTTTGGTGTTCTAGGCTGGAAAAAGACGGTCTCCCTTCAGCCAGAGGGGGCCAAAAACTGCTGGTGCTCACTGCAAGGGATTGCACAATGGAAAAAGAGGGGCTCAAAGCAACTCAGCTGCTCCCCACCCCATCCCTGGCCCCAAAAGGTTTGACTCTCTCCTTGGTCAAACCTGCAGTCCCCAAGTCACACCTTCTCCTGCAGGAGAAGAAGAATCCACTGCAATTTTCCAGGGGAAAAAAGCACTTGCAGACCTTGCCTTCCATGCATGGGACTGACAGTTGTGGCCCCATCTCTGGAGGAACAGCAAACTTCTGTGCTGTGCTGCTGAGCCTGCACATCTTTGCCTCACAGCAACCAGAAGCCTGAACTGGGAAAAGATACGGGGCAAAAAACCCAACCAAACCAACCATCTGGTCTCTGATCACCACAAATCCAGCTCCTGGGACAGCCAAGGGACACTTTTGGGATGCCCGCAGCCCTGCAAGGAGGTGCAGGGAGCTGGGAGGTGCTGGCTTCACCTCTGATCTTGGTGCTGGTGGTAAAGCTGAGCTGCTGCTGTCAGAGCAGGAAAAGGACCCTCCTGCCAACGCTGCCTGCCCAGGGGAGGGGAGCTGCTCAGTGCAAAGGCTGTGCTGCCACTCAGGGCTGCGTGGCGTGACTCTAAACCCTGCCTGGAAAACCCTTGGCTCGCTTCCCCCCCCCTCCCTGCCTGGCTGCTGCTGCTCCCCTTCCACCCAGCCCTGCCACTCCAAAAACAGGCACGGCCTTGTTGGCATCCCCTACCCGTGACCCTGCAGATCTCCACATCAGGAAAATCAGTTCCAGGCCATCAGCATCCTGATTGCATCAGTACAACAACAAAAAACCCCATCAAAACCTTCCCAAATATAGTCAGAGGCACAAGCCCTCCGTGGATCAAGTAAAACACACATCAGGCCACCCTGGTTTCTGTAAGGGACATTAAAAAGTAAGAATAATTATCAGCCTGCAAGTGATTTTTTTTTTCCAAGTGTCCTATCTCTTCAATGAAACATCCAATCTCCTCCCACAATTTCCCCAGCAACTTTCCAAAATAAACAGGCAAATGGGGAAAATACAGCGTCCCTGATATAAAATTTCAACCCACACTGGATGGATTTGGGGGCAGCTTGCAGAGGATGAGCTCGGAACCGTTTGTCAGGGAGATCACAGTCTTGGAGACCAAGTGTCAGGTCATCCCTTTCTCCCACAACTCAAGATCTCAGCAAGGAATAATGCCAGGAAATAAGAAGCAAAGGGGAAATGTTACATTTTTCTGGGACTGGGGCTTTTTTTTGTTTGTTTGTCTGCTTTTTAAACAACTCTCTTCCTTCTTGCTGCTGTCTTCAGGCCATTTCTGTATCCTTACCACCTGCCTTTGGTCTCCATCAAGCAGCATCAGGCTCTCATCCTGTGATTCCTCTGGGGTTGCTGATGCCTTCCTGTCTGCCTGTGTGCATCTCCCTTGGTGATTGAAGCACGGCCTGCCCGTGGTCCAGGAGCTGGCACGGAGGCAGGCTGGGCTGGCAGAGTCCCTGTGCACTCTCAGGGCACTCTCTGCTTCTCCCTGGGCACTCCCAGAGCAGCTCTGCATCTCCCTGGGCACTCTCTGCCTCTCCCTGGACACTCTCAGGGCATTCCTGTCTCTCCCTGGGCACTCTCTGCCTCTCCCTGGGCACTCTCAAGGCAGTCCTGNTCTGGGCACTCTCAGGGCAGTCCTGCCTCTCCCTGGGCACTCTCTGCCTCTCTCTGTGCACTTCCAGGGCAGCTCTTCCTCTCCCTGGGCACTCTCTGCCTCTCCCTGGGCACTCTCAGGGCAGCCCTGCCTCTCCCTGGGCACTCTCAGGGCATTCCTGCCTCTCCCTGGGCACTCTCAGGGCATTCCTGTCTCTCCCTGGGCACTCTCTGCCTCTCCCTGGGCACTCTCAAGGCAGTCCTGCCTCTCTCCCTGTGCTCCACATCCCTGTGTAAAATGGGAACAGCATCTCCTGCGAGCGAGATCCTTCGAGAATCAAACACTGCCAGAACGAGCCTGAGGCTCTTGGGCAGCCTGGGGAGGAAGAAGCTGCCCAAAAGGGAGCAGAAGGCAGGAATTAAACAGGCCTGTTGCTTCCCCCCACCCCTGGGACTGTTTTTGCACTGGGTTTGTAGCAGCAGGACGCTCCCCTGGGCCCTGCAGGAAGAGAAAGCTCCAAGGGAAAGGAGATGAACCCCTTTCCCCAGCTCCCTGCGAGCACCCAGGGATGAAGAGGTGGAGATGGGTGTGGGGAAGGACTGACCCAAAGGCAGGTTCAGGCACGGTGCTGGGCAGGTTGGGCTGGGCTGGGGGCTCACCCTGGCATGCTCCATCAGCCGTGGGACTGCTCCTGGCTGTGGAGGAGGGGGGTGAAACCACGTCCAGAGGCACGGCTCTGGCACGGCTGACTCTAGAGGGAGCTGGATGCTAGTGCTGAGCAGATGGCCAGCTTTTATATCCCCCCCCCAGACCTCAGGCAAGGGATTCTGAGCCCAGGTGAGTGCCAGGCCTTCTTCACCCATCTCAAACACAAGGTTAGCCACCCTTTCCTTCTCCTCAGGCTCCCCCGCCTCCTCTGTCTCCTCAGGAGCTCTCTGCAGCACCAAATCTCACTCCTGCTTGCAGCCAGGTTTCCTTAGGAAGCCAGGCACATAAAATCACAGTTTCCATGTCTGTCTGTGTGCTCACATCGCTCCCCTCTCTCTTTCCAATTCCAGCTGAAATCACCCAGAGGGACAGAGATAACAGCAAAAGCCAAGTTCCTCCGAGGTTCCTGAAAACAGCTGGAGGGACACCACTCACACCCTTGGCTGGGGAAAGCCTGGTGAGGGAGCTGAGCCCACAGGGGATGCCAGGGCATGGGGAGCACAGCAGCCTGCAGGATTTGCACATCTGTGCACACCCATGTGCAGGAGCTGGGGGCACGTGCAGATCCCAACACTCTGGGCTTGGGCAGAGCTCTCCCTGTGCCAGCCACAAGGAGAGCCACTGGCACTGGTGCTGTCCGTGTCCAACCTGTTGGTTGCTTGTCCAATGATGCTGGGATCTTGTGGGGATTAATTGCAGGGTCTGAGCTTCATTAGGATGCTGGAGAAGAGGGGTTTGTTCCCCCCATGAGCAGTCAGGACTGTAACCCCTCAAAGCCACGGCAGAAACCCAAATTCTGTCCCAGAGGCAAGGCCAGGAGATCACAGCCCTGAGCTCCCTGGGCGTATGAGGGCACTGAGAAGTGGCTGTGCTCATACAGCATCATTTAAGGTGCTGTGGAGCCTCCCAAGAGCATAAACCAAAGTTTGTGCCACGTCATGTGCAGCCAGGAGAGAAGACGAGGTGCAGCCTGGGCAGATACGGGGAACGTTTCAGTTTCAGGAGCCATTCACAGCCAAAAGATTACAAAAAAAAAAGTGAGGAGAGGAGAAGCAAGCCAAGTTTCATCAGGTCAGAGCTGTCCTACTCCGTGTCGGCCCTCAGGGGTGCTGGACACAGAGAGCACATCCAACCTCCCCAGGAATCTCGAGTGCAAAGCCTGGTGGAGAGGAAGCCTTGGCCAACGTGGCTCCTTCAGCACGGATTTGGGAGTTGCTCATGTCAGCAGAGCTGGTGTGAGAGGAAGCAGACAGCTTTCCTGGGTCCGTGGCTTGGCTGGCAGGTGATGGTCCCAGAAATGCCACGTTATTTCCCTTATTTGGACCAAATGCCTGCGCTGGACAAGGGGCAAAGCTGCCACTGAGGAACCAATCAGAAGGGGAAGGGGAGAAAGGAACAGCTCACAGACATTCCCAAAGGATCACAAACGCCTTTCTTTGATGACAGCCACGTCCCCAGCCAGAGCCATCGAGCACAGCCCTTCTTTTTCCTGGGTGCCACCATCACATCCACACACAAGCGCCCCAGCTCCCCTTTTCTAAACAAAAAAACACACCCCTTTTCTTCAGGATGGCGACAACGAGCACCCGAATTCCTTCCTAGGCAGGTGCCAGGGGAAGCACACAGAGCACCCCAGCCTCGCTCAGCCTCCATTTCCATCGCCTGCACCCGCGGATTCCCAGCACCTGGGACTGGAGGAATGAACAGGTTCCTGCGAAGGAGCCCTGGAAAAGCACACCCCGCTCCCACCCACACCGCCCGTGACCTTGTGGTTTTTACTACAGCTTTCCTCCTCAGACTCCAGCCCTCCCTTTAGTGCTCGCTGCATTTCGGCAGCGTTTTGGCAGTTTGCTCTCGCCTTGGAGACGGAGTGTGGAGTTGTTTTGCACGGCTCGGCAGCGGCGGGTGGGGGGGGAAGCAACAAGGCTGTGAATAAAGAATTAAACTCGAGATGACGGAAGAGCCCCAGCCATGCTTCCACCTAGACAAAGCCTACGTGATGAGCGCTGCTTAACGCCAGCCCTTCCTAAGGCTCGCTGCTGGGAGACCCAGAACGGGGATTTCGGCGTGGCTGCAGGTGCCGGCGAGCGCTCACCTCGCCAAGGATTGGGAGGCAGGAGCAGCCCTGCCCCGGGGGCAGGCACAGCCCCGCCGGGCGGAGGCACCGCGCCCCGCCGAGCTCGGGGGGGATGCTCCCGAGAGCCCCCCGGGGGATGGAGAATCACCTCAGCCCCCCGCCCGTCCCCACCTGCCCGGCAATACCCGGC
>VWYE01015138.1:0-125793 GCA_013398995.1 Alaudala cheleensis
TGTGCTGCTTTACATTCACTGGGACCTTTAGCACTCTGCTTGGTAGAGTTTCAGGATGCATTTTTGACATTGACAGCACTGTCCTGCTGGTAGCCCTTGGGACAGTTAATTCCACCCAGCTCACTGTTATTTAATCAGGGAATGGCTGAATGAGTAGCCACATATCCCTCCTGCTGGCACCCAGTCAGGCTCTGGCAAGGGAAATCACCTTATCTAAATACAAACACATAAGCATTAAGCCTCCAGTCTAAATCTGGGTGTCTAGACATCTCCAGTCAGCACTGTCTAGCACTGCTGGAGATGAAGTTATCCTGTCCTAAGTTAAGTGTCTTAAGTCAAGTGTGATGAGGAGACCCCTGAGAGAATCAGTTGTTCTCCAAGATAGCCAGCTTAAGCAGGTATTTAATACTTTAACAGATGAAACTCCAGGGTGATGAATTCCAGGCTGGAGCTCAAGCTGTTGCTGCTGCCTCTCCGTGAGTAGAGGTGACAACTGGGAATGTGTCAGAATTTGTGGGATTCAGGCAATTAACTTCTTGGTGGCTGCTTCGAATGGAACCCAGGCTGGAAAGAATATTATTGTTCTGTTCAGGGTTAGCTCAAACACCAAGTGCTGGAGGATAAGTTTACACCTCACTAATCACTTGTGGATCACTTGCTTTTCAATGGCAGAAGGAATAAATACCAGGTTTGGGAGCACATGGGAAGGTGCCCAGTGATTTATTTACTTGGTTAGTTTCTATCTACAACTGAATGTTCTCTAGGGCAGCTGATACAGACCCTTTCATCTATGCTACTTTTGGTAAGAGAAGCTAGATTTTGATCCCATCAATTAAACTGGAAATACAATTTCAATTCTGTCTGCACACTGAAAATCAATTCCCTCTTCAGCAAAGCAGCAGTTCTGAAAAGCACCATTTATTTACACATGCACCTCAATTGCATCTTAAATACAGTTGGGCTTAAACTTGCTCCTGGTGGCTTTTTCTAACAAAAAGTGAACTAAAAGCATTACTGAGACAGATATTATTAAAAATAGCATTCAGGTAGTTATCTGCCATATCAAATTTCACATGTAGGAAAAAGTATAAAAGCCTTCCCAAATTCCTTCTGCAAAAGCAATATAAAGCCTTTATAAAATAAAGTTATTTTGTTTGTTGAGCATGATCATAGAGGAATTGGAGTCCTCTAATGACCTCTGTGAAGTACTGAACACTGAAATCTGGCAGTGCAAATACTAATAAGTCAGGAAAATGCCATTGTGGTATTTCTGTCTCTGGATTTGTATGAAAACAGAAAACTTCTCCACTATCCCTTTATTTCACTCAGTCTGTGTAGCAAGAAGTTCATTTAAAAATAGGACCGTGATATTTTAGCAACTCAGACATGAACATTTACATATTGCTCTTCTCATTTCAGCATCTGCTCTCATCCCTGCACTTTTCAAGGGGTTTGCAGTTAACTCAGGCAGTTTGGTTTCTACAGGCAGCACCTTTATTGCTCATTAACCCCGTTGGGAGCTTAGAACACAAAGAATGAAAGGTCCTGGAATAAAACGTGGCATAATTACTTTAAAAACCTAGCAATCATAGCAAATGTTTTGAGTGGCCTAAAAGGTGACAGTCAGCCTGCAAATGATACAGAAGAAACACGTAAAATGTATTTCAGTACAATATTGTGCTAAATTGTTTGTGTTTTCCTCCCTTCTTATCGTAGATCTGGAGTATGAAACAAGACAGTTGTGTCCATGATTTACAAGCACACAACAAAGAAATTTATACTATCAAATGGAGTCCTACAGGACCAGGAACAAATAATCCAAATGCCAATCTTATGTTAGCAAGGTACTATTTAATCTTGGAATTAAATTCTTGTTAAACATTCTTTTTACCTCACTTTCTGTAAATGTAAGTTCACAGAATGTTTTGATGCATGTAAGACACTTTATCATGTTCTGTTTGTATTAGCAACAATAATGTGTTGAATTGAGATGTAATTAATCTGTTTTTTCCCTTGACAGTGCATCCTTTGATTCTACTGTTAGGTTATGGGATGTAGACAGAGGAATTTGTATTCATACTCTGACAAAACATCAAGAACCTGTGTACAGTGTAGCTTTCAGTCCTGATGGCAGGTACCTGGCCAGTGGCTCCTTTGATAAATGTGTACACATCTGGAATACACAGGTATTGCTCTTCTCTGTGTTGAGAAGTTTGTGTTTTGGTCTTTTCCATCCTTCCAACCTCTGTTTATTCATCGTGCTTCAGCCACAAGGAGCTTTGTCATTCCTAACAAACTGGTTTTCTCTTTGCTCTGAGATGATTTCTTTTTAATGGTTGTACATTTAATTTCTCACTTTGAATGCTTGCCTTTGGTGAAGTAATTCTTGTCTTTACATACCAAAAAGACAAAAAACCAAGCAAACCAAAAAGACCCAACCAAAAACTCATGGACAAAACCCCACATTGAACAAAGTTTCTCCAAGAACCTATTTCATCCAAAAATAGTCTTTGTTAACTCTGAGCTTTAAATTCCTGATAGAACAGGGGCTTTTGTGAAAAATGATGATTGGGTGTAGACATCCTAATCTGACTGGCTGCTTCATTGAATTTCACTGACAAACAAGAGAATGCAGAGTGAGGGGAGATAATGATGACAAAGTATGTTCTATGAAACTTTCTCAAAAAGGACACTACTACTTGTTTTGTATTTCTGGCAAAAAAAACCAGGGCTTGCTATGTTTGAAAGTCTAAAGACCTTGTCAGGCATGATGGCCCAGGCTACTGGTCATGGGGTATGAATTTCTGAAAGACTCATTTTAATAACTGGAAGCAGTCATGACCATCCCCAGTTTTGCCTGTCAAACAAAGAAGCTCAGGATGCAATGGCTGTGCCACATTCTTTAAGAAAGTGCTGAGACTGTCCACAAATCTCTTCTGGACCACTTTCCTCTGAGAATTTTAGCTTTTAAAAGCAGTGGGGAGATTCCACATGTACAAATGGTGCTTGTTCACTTTGATTTTGTTGTATTAATTCCTTGCCTTGTCCCTTTTTTAGACAGGTGCCCTAGTTCACAGTTATCGGGGAACAGGAGGGATTTTTGAGGTTTGCTGGAATGCAGCAGGAGACAAAGTTGGAGCAAGTGCTTCAGATGGTTCAGTAAGTGTTGCTTGACTTGGTTGGTGTTCTAATAACAAACATCTTCTGGAAATCTTTCAACCAACAATGGAGACAAGATTTCCTTCTCTAGCTGAAGGTTGAATACACCCAGCTCATCTGTAGGTTTTCAGCTGTAACCATGCTCTGGTATTGTAAGGAGAATATCTTTATTCCAGTCCAAAAGCCTCATAAGATGGAGATATCTCAGATTTATATTTTCTGTTCCTTCTGGGGGCCTGCTGTGTCAGTGTGTTCAGTGTGGCTGGTTTGGAAACAAATCTGTTTTTCTTTCTCTGCCCTTTTCAAGTGAAAATGCTCAGTGTAAGTGATATTATTATAGTTCATGACAGGAATGAAATACCTTCTGCACTGCATTCAACAGCAAAATGCAGATTCCTAAATGCTTGTAATTAAAAAGTTCCTAAAAATGTCAGCAGCTATATATAAATATCAGTCTGCTTACTTTGCTTAGGAAAAGCAGAGGATAAAGTAATGTTTAACTAATCATGAATGCCCCCACTGTCATTGCACTGCAGGGGATTGGAGCATCACCTCCTGCCTGCTCTGACACTGTCCTGCAGAGAGCTGGGGTGGGAATGTGCAGGGTCTTCATCAGGAGCACAATCCCAGGGCTTGTGCTTGCTTCTGTCTCACCATGGTTTGCTAAAAAAGGAGAGGAGAGCCTAGGGAAAAGCAAAATTAAAATAAAATAAGGCTGATAAGGGAGTAGTGTTTTGAAGTGCTGTAGCTTCCTTTAACAAACAGCAAAAAACAATCCTGGCAGTTCAGTAGTGCAAGTCTCAGGTGGTGTCTCAACACAGGTGCCAAAGCATTTCCCTCCAATAAGGTTGTTTTGTTAGAGTTCAAATCACAAAATAGGAAGTTCTGGATTTTAAGGAGCCTAAATTCTGGAGAAGTAATTTTGATTGGTCTTTATATCATTTTAGTCTTGTAAATATAGGCAATATCATAAAAGGACAAAAGCTCAAGGCATATCTTGAGTAGAAATTATCACTCCCCCCAGATGACCCTTTTTTATACATCCTGTGAAATCTTTCCAGTCCTCCAATTCATTTGGCCCAAGAGGCTGACTGTACTTGGAATAGATTTGTTTTCATTTAGTTTCTGATATTTTAAAAATTGTGGGTCTTAATTTGTTCTATATTGTTCACCAGCAAAAATTTCTCATCCACTCTGTTTTAAATGTGCTTGCAGCTGGTGTTGTCTTATGTGTGGTTATATTTTACTAATAGATTTCTATATCTGACAGACCCAGAAGCTCTACTTAGTGGAGACTTTGGGAAGATTAAAACTGGAATTTGTACACCATTAACTGTTTTTTCTGATCTGTTTTAGGTCTTACCAACATACTTAAAGTTCATTTTATATTTTTACAAACTAGATTTTAGTAAGTTGTCAGCCTCACATTATTAAATAACAGGCAGACAGCTTACATAAGATGATGTTGCTGACCTGGTCATTTTAATATTATTTAATCATTGTTAATAGATACAAGGTTTAGCTTACCCAGTCCATGTGGCAGGTTTTGCCCTGCTTGCAGCTGGTGTTATCTTGTGTGTGATTATATTTTACTAATAGATTTCTATATCTATCAGACCCAGAAGCACTAAATGAGGATTTTGGGAAGAATAAAACCAGAATTTGTACACTGTTAACTGTTTTTAGTACTTGTCCACGTACTTAGATTTCATTTTACATTTTTACAAACTAGATTTGATTAAGTTCTCAGCCTCACAGTTTTAAATAACAGGTAAACAGCTTACATAAGATGTTGCTGCAGTTCTGAGAGTAATTCTGGAGGCAGCAGTGCCCCTTAGCACTGGGGCTGGCTGGGGGTTCATAATGCGCCGACCTGGTCATTTCAGTATTATTTAATCACTGTTAATAGATACAAGGTTAAGCTTTTCCAATCCATATCACAGATTTTGCCCTGCTCCTTCCCCCAGAATGCAGAGCCCCGTGGTGCTGTGCAGCTGCTGTACCTGTGTCTCTCTCTTTGCAGGTTTGTGTACTAGACCTCCGGAAATAGCGCTCTTAGTTGGAAGCCATGGACCGACTATGAATGTGTACATAGCCAAAATGACTGTCCCTGACCCATGTACTGCTACAGTCCCAACTGAACCATGGCCAGTCCACTACAGCCAAATGTAAAAGAAATATATACATATACTGTATATAAAAAAAAAAGGAGGAAAAAAAAAAAAAAGGAGAAAAAAGAAAAAAAATTTACACCCTGAAGAGGATGACAGAGTTTTGTCACAGCTTGTGAATCCTGTTCACCAAGTGCTGGAATCTGCTGTGCCCCAAAATAACATTTAAAGGTTTTGGATATGGAAAACAGAAGAGAGCAAGAGAGAGAGAAATATACCATGTACAAGAGCAGACCCATATACATACCAAAATCAGAAGATACTAATGGCAGCCTTCATTACCCCTTCCCCCATGAAACCCATTCTCACGTGGATTTGTGGGGTATTTTTGTTTTCCTTCTCAGTAGTTGAGCAGTTTGTGTGTACAGAGAAAATGGACTTACAGAAATCTGCAGCAGTAGTTTTTTTTTCCTTTGCTTTTAATCATTGGGTTTTCTGTTTTGTTTTGGTTAAGTTTACGGATGCATGAAGTAAGGGAGTGATTTAGTTTCTTGTTTTATATTTTTTCACCTTGGAAAAAACAAAAAAAAAAGGCGTTTCTTTGAAACATGTTTTGATGCATTCTTTGAAGAGGTAGTTTGAACCTGATAATGTTTGGTACATTTTGTGGCTCCCAGAGCACAATTTTGTGAACAGAGGGAGGGTGGCAAAGGGATTAGGGAGAGAGAAGAAAAAAAAAAATCCTTCTTTGTGGCGTGATATTTCACGTCCTTCTCATCTGCAAAGTGGGATGGAAATGGTTATAATGCTATGTTTGATTTTCTGGTGACATGGCTGAAATGCAGTAATTTCTTATTTGGGACATAATTCTGCCAAACTTAAGAACAGAAGGGCACAAAAACACAGGAAAAAAGAAAAAAAAACAGGGATGCAAAAAAAAAAAAAGAAAAAAAACAAAGAAGAAAAATGCATCTTCTGTTGCTTTAAGACCATAGCTAAAATATGGTTAAATTGTGCACTATTGTGAAAAGGAGCAAAGTATAGCTGGGGGATTTTGTTTAAGAGGTTAAGATCTTTCTGGACAAGGGTTCATGCCACAGCTTCTTTGAGAGTTGCCCATCATTATTTGTAGGAGCTTAGATGTATAATTGTAACCAAACTCCAGTATTAAAAGTATTTCATGTAATTTTTCTTTATTAAAATAAAATCTTTGGCATATATTTGATAACACTGCCATTAAGAGGCAAAATGTTTACTACCTTAGATTTTAAAAAAAAATCTTAAACAGAGGACTTGCTTCAAGTTTATTTTAATAGCAGTGATTCAGCTTATTTAAAAGATGAATACTTGCACTAATTCCCCTGCTGCTCCAGTCCTGCAGTTTATTGTATCTTGTGACTACATTTTTTTCCAAATATAGGGTAGATGTAAGCTGCTATTTTTTTAATAATCACTACTATATAGTGTCTTTTACTCTGTTTACAATATCAAGTATTTTTCTTACAATGACAGATGTATATGGCAAACCTTTTTCTGCTCATGTGATTAAAAGTATACTAATAGTGATTTTATTTGTAAATGATAGCATGAGGTTGTGTTAATGCGTATGTGTAGTCGAAAAGGTTGCATCATGTCTTGCATAAGATTCCAAGAGTGTAAATTTATAAAAAGAGAGGTTGTCAAATTTATGTCACAGACATTTTACTTAAGGAATGGTTTATATTACAGAGCTTTGCAAAGTTATTGGTTTTATAACACTATTTCAATCACAATTAATTTTGTGGCTTATGATTGTTAGTCTCTAACCTATTTTTTTATTCGTTTGGGGTTTTTTTTCCCCCCTCCAAGTTAAGTATAAATTCATTTAATTGAGATAATGCAGCTTTGACATTTTAACCATTGTTCTCTAGGCATCGATTTCTGCTATTTCCATGAAATAAACACGACTTGAAGCAAGTCTGAGTTTGGCTAAGGTAGGGTAGCAATTTTGCCAGTGGTAAAGACAAGTCAACAATACATTGTTTATATACAACACACCCCAGGATTATACTGCTATCATACACAGTGTTTAAATCCAACACCAAGTCATATCCATAAAGACAGTTATCCGTGGTGGTTCTGTGCCAGCTATTTTTAAGGTTTTGGAACATATTGCAAATGTTTAGAGCAATTACCCTGTGAGTTACAATATGTAGGAAACCTAATATATGGAGTGTCTGGCACTTGAAATATTGCTTTTATTGCTGGAGGTCCATGACTGTGGCTGACCTCTGTCATTTAATGAAAAAAAAAATAAAAATAAAAAAAAAATTCTGTGCAATAATTTTAAACTGTGCTCCCAGGAATAGACACAAATGTTTTGAGTATGTTTAAAGCTGCATTTTTCGTTTAGCAATGCATTTGTCAATTGCACTGAATTTAAATCTGAAAGTCAGAAGTGATTCTTGATAGTACTTTTGTATTTTAATATGGACAGTTTATTCATTTTCATAAAAGTTATTGGATGATTCTTTCAGCCAACCTAAACAATTGTGGTGGAATTCTGTGACATAGCTGCAAAAATCACACAGCCATGCTTTAAGGCTATTGCCATTTTCCTCTTTCTCAACCATCAGCTGTTTTGGTTGTAATTCTGGTTGCTTCAGCATCATCACACACTCAGAAGTAGAGAACACCAGAGCTTCAGCGTGTCCAGGCCAGGGCTGTGGGGCCAGCAGGAACCTCGGCTCCGTGCGCTCCAGCGCTGTGGATGCGCGGGCAGAGCCCCTGAGGGCCAGCAGTGCCCACTGCCATGGGGCCAGGCCAGTGTCCCCGAGCCAGTGTCCCTGAGCCAGTGTCCCTGAGCCCCCCAGGCTGAGCTCCAGCTGTAGCTGTCCCGCTGTCCTGCCTCCATGCCACAGTGCTGCTCCTGCTCCCGCACGGGCCGGGCACTGCCACCCTGCCGACCAAAATCCAGACAAAAACACCACCCAGCCGTGACATTTAATGACTTTTATAGCTCAAAGGCCTCGTGTTCCAGGCTGGGGTAGGCTGTCCAAATTGCTCCTTTCCAAGGGGAGGCCAAATGGCAGCAAGGCCCTGACTTCGTGTAGTGTGTACGTGCGTGCTCAGTCTTACGGATGGAGTCATTTGTTTTTGTCGGTTCATGAGAACAGGCAAATTTCCAAGCAGAGGATAAAAGGAAGGGGAAAAGCTGGGCTCAGAATTAAGGATGGGATAAGGAATGAACTGCTCTTGAGTTCACTGTCTTTCTGTGCGTCCATCTCAGAACCCCGTTTCTCATTTTTGCATGAACCAGATCCAGGTTTTCTGTAGAGTTCGTCTTTTTCTATTTTTACTTTAACTTTTTCTGCATTTTTAAATTGATGTAAAGATTCCCAACCAGTGGACTTTTTAGTGTAGTTAAGAGAATATCTAGGTCTTCATAAAAGCTTTTTTAGACTCTTTGTAATGTTGATAAACTGAGTTTATTCTGGGACTACCATTGTGCAGGGTTATTTAGCATGTCTACTAGATGATTGGAAATCTTATATGAAACACTAAAAGTGCCTCTTTTTCTGGGTTGGGTGGAGGGGAGGTAGTAGTTACCAGAGTCAGAACGACATGGCATTTCCAAGCATGTTTCTTGATTTCGCGACACTTTAACGCATCTTGAGAGAAAGGCCAAAGATTTCTACCGATTTTAATTGATTTTTCATTTTTTTAAAAGCACTCCTCTTTCCTTACACTGCTTACCTCATGCTAGGGCGTCTGAGGGGGTGTTGTACCTTGGGAATGTCCTCTGTGTTTAGGGAGAGCAGTGGGTGGCACAGGGTTTGCCAGCAGAGTGACCCCAGCAGGGACACGTTTCATTGCGCTGCGGGAAGGACATCCATTACCAAACTGGGGAGTTCAGCCTGTAAGTGCAAGGTTGTCTGGTTTTGTCTGCTCAGCGAAGAGGGGAGCCTTAGGACCTGATTTTTCCAATCTTTGCTTCAGAAATCCCCCTGTCTCACTTCACAAGGATCCCTTGCTGGAGGCACCGGGACTGTGCCGAGCCCCCAGTGTGGATAAAATGAGCCACATCCCCTTTGAGCCGAGGGTCCCCCTGTGCCCGTGGGGTTTTGCCAGAGCAGGGCCTGCTGGATTTAGCCCAGTTCCTTCTTTTGAGGAGCAGGAGAGCTCCTCCCTTCCCACAGCCCTGTAGAGCCATTCCCCGGTGGGATCACTCCCACCCTCTCCAGACGCCTGAAGAAAGCAGAAGCAACATTGTGGCATGTTAGAAGCAAACACGGCTTTGGGAGACAGCAGTAAATCTCCATCGAGATCCCTGACATTTTCCATAGGGAGAGAGACATGGAGCAGTCCTCACTTCTCCCTCTAGAGAAAGCTCTGAAACAGCAGGAGCTGTGAAAGTGTGACTGTCTTCACTGTCAGGCTGGTGGGAGGCAGAAAAACCAGGAAAATCTGCCCTTTCGAGTGGATTGCAGATTTAGTGTTAATAGTGCTTCAGATCAGTAGTTTTGAGTACATAATTCGCTTTCTCTGCCTTTAAGTTTGAAGCTTGACAATAACTTGAGGCATGTTTTTGTTTTGTTTTGGGTTTTTTTTTAATTTTTAAATACTCAATCATTTTTACTTCATAATGTTTTTTGACATTTGTGGGTAAATACAAGAAAACAGTCTGCATGTTGTTGCTAGTCCAGTGTACTTTGCAATCTTGTCCTCAACAGACTGCAGTGTGCAGAACAGTAATTCTAGAATACAGAAGTAATTTTCTCTCTCTCCTGACATTGACATTGTAGTTGTAATGGTTTCATTTGGAGTTACAAATCCTTTGGGTCTAATTCTGTGAGCCTACCTATAGCACTGGATTAAAATGTCTGCATCATTTCTTCAGTTATCCAGTTAAACTACAACTGTTGTAAAAGTGTAAACCAGCCCATGACAGGTTTTTGTACTTGTTTAAAGGACTTTTATTGTTCAGTTTTCATGATTATTGTCTAAAGAAGACTGATATAGATGTTCTATACTGTCCTGGACCATGTTAATTACACTTTATGATGTATTTTGGTTCTACATCACAATGATTTGTCCCCAAGGCCCTTATATCCCTTCTAGGCACATTTTCTGTTGCAGTTTCCCTTTGCATTGTATTGCTTTGACAACTGTAATTTGAATCAGATCTGAAAGAGGTCCAGAATAAAATATATTTTGATATTACCTTGGCTGAATGTTATATACCAGTACTTTTAAACACTTGGGATGGAAGATCTGCACATCATTAAGATGGGGAAGTGACAGACTGGAGCACTATTTTTAATACTTAGTTTGGCACATTTGCAGGTAAGACAAGGTGCAAACAGCAGCAGGAGGCAATGCACTGTGTGGCTGCAGGGTCTGTGTGAGCACACAGGAGATCCTGTGATGGTGACACCATCCCCTGCCACCCTGTCCTGCTGTTGTATTTAGGGGAACTGGTTTATTTTGGGTTTTACATGCTCCATCTTCCCCTCACCCCTACACCTGTGGAACAGAAGCAGAGTCCAGTGGTGCTTGCAGCTGCAAGCCCAGCTGTGTGGAAGATCCTGGAGGCGTGGGAGCAGCTGCTCCCTGGTGATGGAGTCTCACCTCTGGGAGATCTGGTGTTACAGAGACACACAATTTGGCTGTGCAGAGCAACGTTTGTGTTCCTGTATTTCAGATGTGTGAAACCATTCAGATTCACCTGTGAAATAGCATGAATCCATCATGCATATAATGGTTGAATTCCTTTAGAATTGTGGGTCATGTCATAACCCAAGTGAGGGAACCCAGACAGTTTCTTTTTACTGTGTCCAGAACATTATGGTGAAATTGCTGCTTTTTCTTGTAGATTGCTGGTTTTTCTATATCCAAATCTATCTCAGTAATGCTACCAAAATTTATTCTAATATTTTGAAACTTGCTGTTGAAAAGTGCCCGTAATGAATTGAAAACAGGAGGGATTCTCTTTTGCTGGTGTAAAACCAGTCTTGCCTTCCCTTCACCTGGAGTCTGAGTGCATTGCAGGATTTCTGCATCACCTGGATTTTGAGGCAGCAGCATTGGAGCAGTTCCATGGTTCTGAGACAGACTCTGGGTTGATATTTCATTAGTGCAAATGCAGGAACCACAGAGCAGTGTGGTGTTATGTACGTGTTGCTCTCACGTGGTAGTGATGGCCAGATCCATCCTGTGAAGAGGAGACAGCATTCCAGGTGGGTGCCTTATTCCACTGCTTCCCAAATCTTCCCTTTGGACTTCAGTTACAGCCTGATTCTGACAACTCTGTAGGAGCCTCTGGTCTCAGGTATTCATGAAGTCTGTGTTCCTGCTTCACAGGGAAATGATTTAATGGAACTTGAAGCAATACCTTTGCTTTGCTGGTGTCAGCACAGGACAGCTGTAAGGGAATAATGATTTGGGAGGAATTTATTGATGATTCTGTAGAGAATGATGATGCCCCAGTTAGTATTTTGTCCTTAAGGAAAGCTGACCCAGGAGTTCTGCAGTGCAGGGGCTTTCATGGATATCTGACTAACTGAAAATTGGTGCCATAAAGGCTTGGTTGAAGGATTAATAAAGACAGGTTTTCCTAATAGATGTCTGAAAATGTTCTGCTTCCAGATGAATTCTTCAGTTCCCAAGTCAAGATTTTGGACTCAAAAAAATGTCAAGGCATCTCAATAGAGGTTGAGTACTTTAAGCAGACGACTTTCTTTTTTTTCCACAGAGTTTTTCTGACTTGTTCTAGATGCTGAGTGCCCTGATTTTAACCTTGAGAATGCTGTATTTTGAGCTTTCTTAGTTACATGTCCTTGAACATTTTCAAGACTCCACTGCACCAGTGACAGCTCAGTCTGTGTTCTGCCTTCCCAGTTAGAGAATCAAAGGGCCCCAGCTCACAGTGATGCTGATGGTAAATTCCCAATTACTTCGGTGCAAGCAAACCTCAGGCAGCACTTCTGAAGAGAGATGTTGGTGGATGAAGCATTTTTTATTCTGACATATCAAAAATCCATCCATTAAAGACCAAGTTTCCTGTGCCACTGTGCTGAAGTGCTCATACCACAAACCTCAGGCACCTTTTGCTGCTCGTGTGTTGTGTCAGCCTTGGTGGAAACCATGAAATCTGCAGGCTCCATTTAGTTTAATCTGTACCTTTGTCCTTGCTTCAGATGTTTTCTGCTGACAATAGTATCTGAAGGTGTGGGGCCTGCCTGCAATAAATACCAGGCAGAGGGGCACAGGTGAGGTTTAGTCATGGCTGGGGGCTCTCCAAAGCTGCACTGGGTCTCCACAGCCTCTTTCCTGCTCAGGGAGTTGTGCTGCTGCACCATTTGCAGTTCCAGAAGCCACTTGGAGCACAGTGTCTGTTGCACTTGGGCTGCACTGGGGCTCTCTGCTTTCTTAATATGGAAAAAGACCCTTTTTTATGACGCAATAACAATGTATTCATTCGTATTACTTGGGAGATGTCGGGGCTCTCGTTCTTTTTCTTGTTCCACCAAGGTCAGGATGAATGATTTTGTAATTTTGACATATATTTTGACATATATTCCTTAATTTCTCCTAAGTGATTAGTTTTCAAAGTAGCAAGTTCCCACCACAGGACAATAGTGAAGAATTGCACTTACTTTACTTCTTAAATAGTTATTTGAAAGTTTTGCAGTTCTTTCCCTTTCTATTGCTGCAGCCCATCTGTCTTCAGTTTGCTTGAGCACTGCAGTAAAGTCAGGTGCTGATTAGGTGGATAGGAACAAACTGCTTTCTAGCAGTGAGTAATTTGAAGCCAGGAGCCAATTCCCAAGACACAGGAGTTTGTGTAGTTTGTTGCAATTGTGTTGTTTACCAGCTCATGCTCAGATTGGTAAAACTTGCTGTGTGTGCTGAATTAAATATTCTGTTATTTTATTCTATTTATTTCTATCCAGTTCCTGCAGCTAATTCTGTGGGAAAATCATACAATATCGTTTTCAGAGGGAACAAATTATAACTTTGCCCTGTGTGTTGTGGGAATTCTCCAACACTTCTTGGAAATGTCCGCTGTACAGAGGTGGAGTTTGGGGCTGTTGTCTGGACAGTGAGTGATCTCCCATTTTGGGCTTTAGGTATATGACTTCTTATCTTGAGCATTCAAGAGCAAAATGCTTGCTGACCCATTTATTTATTTATCTTCTGGCTTATTACTGTTTGCTTGGCTGGGTGGATAAATTGATTCAGTGTTTCCATCAAATGCTTTTCTAGTTGCAGGTGAATTGTGCCTCTGAATTAGACAATAAGAAACAGTAAGGATGAGAAATGTGTGCCCAAAGTGCTCTGTTAGTTTGAAATCAGCACACTGTGACTTTCTTGGCATTTGCAGCTGGATCACTTTTGACATGGATCTAGGAATCCCAAGAGTTCTGTCCAGCTCTTCAGCCACTTTATTCCACTTCCTCTAGGAGGACTTGTAAAGGAGCAGAATGAAGGGGAATGCTTTTGCTGTTGGAGTTTCTGATTGAAAATAATGGGAGTAACCAAGTGATGAGGTAGGTGAGGGGAAATGTCTGAGGTTGTTGGTGTGGAAGGACCCTTGGCAGTCATGGAGCTGCAGTGCCTGGTCCTGCCAGGCTGCTCTGCAAGGCTTTCCTGTTGAAATACTGCAATAACTTTAATGGTAAAGCACTTTCCTCTCTAACCAGAATCTTCTGTGCAATTAAAAACTTAGCATTTTGTCCACCCTGAATGTGGGCAGGGGGAAAAGGTGTTTATTGTTCAGAGCAGCCTTTTATGTCTTTGAAATCTGCTGTGTCTTTTCTTCTTGAAGCCGAACCATACTCAAAGTGTCTTAATCCATTCATCAACACCAGCTGCTCTCCTTGACAGACAATCTAATGAATACTGCAATAAGAATCTTGTTTATAAGAAATACAGTCTCTGAAACAAGGCAGAGAGAAACTGAAGACACAGTAAGATTTCTGGTTTTGCAGTTCTGCTATAACTCTGAGAAGTAGCTCAATAATTTACAGGTTTTTGCTTTGCTGATGTCCCAAGGAGGACCCCCCCTCATTTTTGGAAGTTTTACATAAACACCTTTTTTCCCTTCTGCAACTTTTGTGTAGTTCCCCCTTCCTGGTTTTCCTCTAGTGACAGGTTTTTGTCCAAGGCTGCCCCAGCAGGTCTGTGGCAAAGCTAGGAATTAAAATTTCCCCCAAAAAAGGACAGAGGACCAGGCTGAGGGTTGTGTCTGCTCATGGCTTCCACCTGGGACCCTACTCCCAAACCAACACTGTGACACAAATGTTCCAGAAACAGAGAGAGTGGAGAAGGGGAAGGCGTGGGAAGCAGAGCCTGCCCTAAAAAAAACAGAAGAGTGAATTCAGGAAATGCTCCAGTGATATATTTAAGACACTGGTCATAGTAACAAGGAAGAGAGAAAAAAAAAATTAACTGCTCTATATTAAACAAGCTTTCAGGAAGTAAAATGCTTTGTAATATGATAAAAATGTATTTCAGACAAGGCTGCTTCTGTCTCATGAAGACCCCTCATATTCCTGGTTTCTGACCATTATCTTATGAAGGACTTCTTTTAAACAGACCCAAGTCACAAGGATTCAGCAATATCCGAATCTATTGTGAATAAAAAGCTTTTCACACACACCACGTTTTAGAAGTGGAAAACTCCAAAGACCTGCAGACTAAGTAGAGGCCATTGCTCAGCTGAGACTGCTGCTGCCATGGGAGTTTAGAGAAAATGCATCTCCTTTTACAGCCCTGTTTGAGAGAGGATTTTCAAGGATCCAGCAGTCCCAGTGGTGATGGAGAAGGTAGGTGTGTGCTGTATTTTCAGCTGCTTCCAGATCCCCAAGGAGAAGTGGATGCCAGAAGAGGAGATTTTATCAGCATGGGATCATCCATCATGGTACATGTTCATTAATATTAAGAAATTACCCCTGCTGCTGAGCAGGGAGGATGTGCTATTTTCCCATTAGAATTCTGCCTCTCCTCTCTTTTCTAAAACTCACAATTCCAGCTGGGATGGCTGCAGCAGTGCTTGGTTCAGGGTAAGCTGTGAGATTTTGGGTTTGTTTCCTTCTCCCAGCGTTAGGGCAGGAGCTGTGCTTTGCACAGGCTCCTGAGCACTCCTGAGGTGAGCAGGAGCATCCAGCAGAGCAGTGCCAGCTCAGGAGCTGCTTCTTTCAGGTCAGTTTGTTCTTCCATCCACAAACAGGTGTTTATCAATGTTTCATCACAGCTGTTTCAGTTGAAGCCATCTTATTTCTAAAAAAAAAAACCCTAAATTTTGCAAATTAAATAAGCATAAATAACAAAACCCAGGGTAATTTTAAATTAAATGAAACTTAGATCTGATATGAATGAGATTTGACAGAAATAAATCTTAAACTCAATATGAATCTATTTTGATAGAAATCATAAACTACAGAATTTATGTTAAATTAATTGGATATGGACCTAATATCACTTAAACTCTATAAAACTTAACAAAACTTAAAAGTAACCTAAACTTAACAGGGCCCAAACTTAACAGAGCTTAAAATTAAAATAATGTAATTTAAACTGAGCAATACTTAAGGCCAGAAACACAAAAATCAGCTTGGTCTGGACAAACAGGGCTGGATTTTGAGTTTCAGGGTGTGGGTGAGTGACTTGTTGAAGCATCCTGGCAGCTCTTCTGACCTCGAGTGACATTGCTTGTACAGAACTGTCCTGTGTGGGTGAGGGGAGACAGGCTGAAACGGGCAATGTGGAGTTGGAATTGCTCGTGTAATCAGAACTGAACCACAAATGGTAACAGAAAAGTGTCTCGGAATGGGGGCAAGTGCAGTCAGTCAGACTCAGAGCATAAGTGGTGTTATTATTTCCCATTTCCTGCGAGCCAATTTGCTGCACTTCCAGCCTGCCTTCCCCTCTGTACAAAGCAGCAGCCAGAGGAGTCATTAAAACAAAGCTCAGATCCCAAGATTGCCTTTAATTCAGATACTTCAGTGATAGAAAAATGTGTAGTTTCAAGAGAAAGCCTGTTCAAGCACCAAACCTCCCCCAACTGCAGAGATGTGTGTCTGTTCAAACCAACCCCTCTGTGCTTTAGAGGAAACAATTTACTACTTAAGTAAATAAACACAGCTGTTAAGAAGTTAAGATTAGACTGTCAGATTCCTCATCCACTGAGTAAATGATGGAGTACAGGCCTTCCCTGCCTGCAGAAGGGAAGATGGAGCATTCCTCAGGGGTGGAAAAAAGGAGGTGAAAAGGCAGATGAAAGTGCTGATGCATTGGGACCACAGTCCTTGCAGCTGAAGGGGGGATGGAGTGCTTTTCCAAAGGGAATTACAGCAGGTGGAGGTGTCTGTGTGGGTGTGTGGAGGATGCAGGGAAAGGTTGGGATTTCAGGAAGAGCACCAGGCTGTCAGCTTTGCAGAACGACAGGGAAACTTCCACAGGCACGGCTGGATGTTGGAGCTGGCTGCTGTGCACTTCCAGACCTCCCTGCTGTTTCCTTGCATCAGTTTGTCCTGCAGGAGTGCTGGCTCTTCCTCCTGTCCTGGCTCCCTGTGGCACAGCCCGTGGCCATTAGCACCAGGGCAGGATTTAAGGTGGGAGTCACAGCAGAGCATCTCCTAACCAACAGCAGCAAAGGGATATGAGCAATGCTGTGTTTTGCCTTTCTCACCCATAAATGTTGTGCCCCAGGAGTGTGGAAGGCTTTTTCCCTCTTCTTCCCTTGTAATCTGGAATTACAGATATTTCTGGGGTGGCTGACTGAAATTCAGCAGCCAAATCTCTGGGAACTTCAGAACAATTTTAGTACAAAAAACCCCCAGCTCCCATCTCTGTGACTTTGGCTTTAAACGGGATTACAGACCTTTGGTGGAACCTCAGGCACTGGTTACAGTTTTGCATGGAAATCCACTGCTTCCCTGTCATTTTTGGTGCTGTCCTGTTGAGCTGTGCTACACCTTTTCCTAGTGCCAAGGTCATGGTTGAAGTGCACGTTGTAGGTTCTGTTTCATGTATTTTTCATCAGCCCAAGAGACTCTGCAGGTGTCAGGAGCTGCCTGGGAGCCTGGTTCCTTCCTCCTCACTCCCTGCCTTCCCCTCCAGGGACTGGCTAAAGCCCTGTTGGTTTTCCTGTTGGTTGCCTGTCCCTGCTCCCTTTTTTAGTACTATTCTTCCCCGTGTGATGTACATGGGATGTTTTTGAGATACAAGTTGACTGAGAAAATGAAGCTGTTCTGTTTCACTAGAAAATGCAGTAGTTACTTATTTGGTTTAATTATTCCATATGTTAATGCCTTGCTGCTCTTGCAGCTGCTGGCAGAGGAACTCTCAGGCAGTGCTGTGCATGCTAATGAATCCCAAGGTTTGTTTTCCTGGCTTTTACACCTGTGCCACCACTCCATCCAGCTGTGAATGGCCCTGGATAACCACAGCAGGAACCCCACACTTAGAGGAAACAAAATCTGTTGATGACAAACAAGTTTCCTGTTATGATAAGGACTGGCTGATGTGAATTCAGTGTGTGTTGGGAAGACAACCATGGGACTTGTCAGAGAGATCAGATGTGCCTTTGAAAAGCATGGGAGATGTGCTTCAGGGAGTTGATTTACATTTTTAGTCATTGTCATTCAAGATCTCTCCAGGAGGTTCAGCTCTTTTTTTCTTCTTCCACCCAGGAGCCTTACAGCTCCAGGAGTCTCGGACATGGGTGATCCCTGGAGTATCTCTCATGAGTCCACAGCTCTTTTAACCCATGTCTGTGCTACAGACACGAGCCTCGACTGCAACACTTGGTCTAGTTCTGTCCCTGTTACATTTATAGCCCCATCCTTGTGCCTAATATCTGCTTAAGAGGCTATTTCTGCTTTATGTCCATTTGTGGTGTTATTGAAAGTGGAGCTGCCAGTGCATTCATTGCCCAAAATACCAGCAGAGTTTAACAGGTGTTGCTTTTCCAGCTGAATCCTTGGAATCTGTACAGGCTCTGCACATCCACCAGGAGCCCAGGGCTGTGCCTGGCACTCACAGACCAGCTCCTGTCTCCTGGCTGGGCTCTTTGGGCCCTGCTGCCTCATTTTGGGCTCGTTGGCCTTTAAAAGCAAAGTACAAAATAAATACATTTGAAAAAAGGAAAGAGGGGGGAGGGAAGAGAGAGAGGAAACAAGCCAAGCTCTCCTCCTGCTTCTTCCCAAGCTGCATTCAGCCCTCACGCATCCTGCACAGCTCTTCAGGGGTGTGTAATTATCTGGCAGTGCCATGTACTCTGCCCTCCCTTCTCTGTGCTGAGGGAAAGCTGCTGAGCCCATGTTCTTTTTGAAAATAACAGTAATAAAGGAGACTTTAAAGGAAAAGATGCTGTTCCCCCGCAGAGTGTGCTTGTTTGGGCAGTTTGATGTCCTATTTTTATTATAAATATAATTGAATTTCCAGTTGTTACACACAAACAACTGTTGTTTGGGAATAAAAAGAAGAGACGTATGCTAATCGAAAGCTCCCATAATTACACAATCTTCAAATTAATTAACGAGCCAAAGGCAGCCAAACATTAGCATTTAGAAAGCACTTTGCTGCATTAACCACTAATGAGTTCATTTAAATCCATCATGCAACCCATTTTGGAAAGCATGAGCCATATTTAATCATATTCAATCAGATTTAATAATGGAATTCCTAACACGAGGCATTGTTGATTGTGAAATTACCATAGAATTTTATTTGTTAAATACAGGGGATAAAAGGTAGGTGTTTAATGGTGGTTGAATTGTGCCTTGAGAGAAATGTGAGGAATAAAAGATACACATGTCCAGGTAAGAATATTCTTAATGTAAGTGAGGAGTGGCAAAGGATTTTGGTTGGGTGGTTGGTTGGGGTTTTTTGGTGTTTTGATTTTGGGGTTTTTTTTGTTTCATTTTGTTTATTTGTTTTTGTCAGTTGTCTTAGGGGGTTTTGTTGGTTTGGGGGTTTTTGTGTGTTTTTGATTTGGTGTGGGGTTTTGTTGTTTTTTGATGTTTTTAAGTTGTTGCTTTTCTTATCATTAATTAAAAAGAAATTATGTCACTTCTGAGAAATGAATCAGTAGTTTCCCAAATATACTTGGGAATTCCATGGTAAAATATTTTTGCTTGAACTATTTTGCTGGTTTCAGCCTAGGCAATTATGGCACAGCTCTGCTCCCCATTCTGTGCCTTTAGAGCTGAAATAACACAAAAGGAGTCACAAGAGCTTCTCTGCATTTAAATCAGAGTAGCTGAGGTGAAAACTCCATTCCTGCCTTTTCACAGAAAGTCCAATTTCTGGTCCCATTGAAAGCACAGGGGCTTTGTCACTGGACTTAATAGAGCAGATAAATCACCATCAGCTCAGAGGGAGACTCCTTCCACCAGAGTCAGGGCAGTTGCAAAACTCAAGACACTCCTTTGAATAAAATATCTTTCTCTGCAAAGTCTTTTGTTGAACATTTCAGCCAGATAGAGCTGTTTCAATTTCAATGGGAAATTTCAACCTGACAGATCCTTGAACTCTGGGCTACACTGGCACAGCCAAAAGCCAAAGGTTGGGCTGCCCACCTGGCAGAGAGGACACCACTAGAGAGCTGTCCTAAGACAGAGGCTGTCCTGGCATGGGATTCTTCCCTTTTTTTCATGAGAGGCTTTGACAGGGCTCAGTTTTGTTCCTGTATCTTGAATTTTCCTGAGTATTTGATTCCCAGAGCAAGGGAAGACCCTGGAGATCAGCAGTGGCCCCCAAGTCTGTACTGGTCCAGCACCACCCTGGTGTGGCACCAGTGGTGATGAAGCTCTCACAAGAGAAACAAGCAAGGCTAAAAGACATGGGACTCTCCAGGGAATTGTTCATATCCTTGTGGACAGGTTTATCAGAAATAGAGGAAGAGCCAGAGGCTGAGATGAGAACAATCTCTGGCTGGAGTTACCTGCCTCGCTCTCTGCAGGTGTGGGAGAGGAACCTGGATGCTGCCTCTAAGCTTCCCTTGGGATCTCTGCAACACCTGGAGCTGTGTCCCTCTGACACCTCTGCTGCCTGCTGCTCTTCAGGGCATCCTATTGCCTGTTCATCATCACCACCATGCCCTGCAGCATAAAGGTCAGCTGCTCTTCTTTCTTACTGAGCAAACAAATCTCTAAGATTGTATTAGAAATTGAGAAGCTTTCAGTGTTTGGGTCTTGGAGCAGTAGTGGTTTTATTTTCTTTCTGAAAAGTTGGATAGTCTGGAAAAGAAATTAATCCTCTCCCCAAATAAAAAGGACTTATTTGAAAACACCTTTATTAACAGCTCAATTCCTCTCTGATTTCCTCATAAACTTCTCTGTTGTACCTCTTATCCAGTGCTGTTGTTTCAAATTCAGCTTCTCAGCTTTGTGACCCAGGTCAGAGAGAAAGGGATTAACTCATTAACCACCCATAAACACCAATAAAACTGCTCTGAGGATCTTTAAGAACCTTGCAGCAGTAACATGCCCTGGAGTGAGCATGCAGGTGAAGGGATTAAATGCCAAAGAAAGTCACTCTTTTATCAAATATGTTCACAATAATTCCTTAGAAACATTACTGTGTCTTCAGTGGATAAGGGAATCACAGTGACTCACTTTGGGGACAGCACATTATGTCTGTTCCTCAGCTCAGCAGAAACCCAGGAGTTCCCATTCCCCATCTCTTGGTGTAATTACAAAACTTTCCTTAGTGAAATGTTAGTTGTAGGAGTCACTTCTTTGCATCCTAATGCACAAATATCCACCATTAATAGCAGCATAATGGAATAAATTTGCCAGGTCTCATGAAAATACACTGACTGAAACATTTGATTAGGACAAGTTTAAGACTTCAGAGGACGTCTTCAGCTGCTTGTAAAGATAAAAACAATCAAAAACGAAGTGACTCTCAGTTAGAAGCTGTATTCTTAAGCTTTTAAATGCACATTCCCTCTAATTACCAAGTACTTCTCGATGCAATGCACTTTACAAGTAACAGGACAAAGTTTCAGAGCATTTGTGTTTTTGCAGGTTGAAAGCCATTAACATTTTAGAGCGCAGCAACAAAGGGAAAATTGCACTGGTAGAAGGAGTGATTTTCTGTGAGTATACTTAAACCTGTGCCAGCCATTCCGTGGGTGTTCATTTTTCATTTAAGAACAGTTTATTTTCCCTTAAATCAATCAAAAATGCATTCAGGTTGCAGTCCCCTGAATCCAAATCCTGGGGTTGTTGTACTGCCTTAACTTTAGGGTTTCTGGGGCTGAGGTAAACCAGGCTGATGCACCCAAATGCAGATAAAGCCTTTCTCAAAAACACCACATTGCCTTTGTCAACCCAAATATCAGTGCCTTTTTTGGCTGATCTTGTAACAGGTTGCTTAAAACATCCCTGACAGGAGTTCCAAGGAATGGTCTAATGTTCTCAAGGAGGATTATTTTAAGGGATGTGTGAGACAACCCCACAAGATGCTTTTATAGCAGGCAGTGCGTGTCACACTGTGCCCAGGAAATATCCTCCTCACTTGAGCACAAATACCAAACTAGGTAGGCCACTGAACACTCATTCCTTTTTCAAGGTTTCTCTCTCACATGTCCCTCTGAAGGGATAATGGGAAAATCCTAGGCCTGCTCAGTTGAAGCAGGAAGAGCCTAATTTCTAAACCAAGACACAGGAAATTTTCACTTCTGACATTCCCAGATCTCCACATTTCTGCTCCCCCTTGTTAAGTGTCTTGAGTGGTGCCCTTCAGTTAAGTGTCCAGTTTGCTGCTGAGGGTGGTTCTTTAGGGCAGAACCCATGGTGCATCCCAGTATTCCCATCTGAGATGCCCTCAATGTTCAGGCTGCTTCCTTGTACTGAGCAAGGCTTAAGGATTGAGCTCAGGGATATCTGTGCTCCTACACCCACAGAGTGTGAAGCCAGCCTGGGCAAACCTGGTCATATCTGGTAAAGAGACAAAAAAATCCAGCACAGCCCTGCTGGGAGGGCTGAGGCACTGGGGAAAGGGCAGCACTTGGGGGTTGTCACCTTGCAGTGAGTGAGGGCTGAATCCTGAACCCTCATCCATCTGAAGCTGAAGTCAGTGAGCCTCTTGCTCTGAAGTGAAAACCTGTGTGCTTTCAAATTCCAGGACTTCAGAGGTGTTTGAAAGCCAAATCAGGAGTTTAGTAGCTTAAGCCCTGTCCCTAATTGACACAAGTGAGAGTGCCTATATTCTTTACTAGTGTTGGTGTCATAAATATCTCCATTAAGTAGCAATTAAGCTGCTGGGATTTGGGCTGTATGCCATTATAAGAGGTAATTATAAAAGAATTGGATTAATTGGTTCCTGAATTATTTATGTAGACATAAATATTGCACATGAGATTGGTGTTAAAGAGGATACTGGGATGAAGAGAGGAAGGGGATGATGTATTGATTTATGCTATTTCTTTAGTTCTTCCTCCCAAAAATATTAGAAAGGTGGACGTTTGTTAAAAACTATTCCCACATTAACGTGCATACATCACCTTATCAGCTTTTACAGGAATATACTCCCCAGATAAATCCATTCTGTGTGCTTTTGTACTCTCTCCAAGTCCCCTCAAATAATAAGTGTTGAGAGTTCTTTCTTGTCAATACAATGAAGTCAATCTTCTGTCTGTTGCAGTGTAATTTAGAGCTGGGGGAAATGACTGATTTCACAGATATTAACTTTATCGAATATACAAACAACAGATGTATTATAGGGGAAAGAAGGAGTTTTGTGTGAGCAGCACAAAGAACTCCAGCAATCAGCAAATTCAATCTGCTTTTGACACTGCAGCATTCTCACAGTCTGACGGTGCTTGTCAGCTGTAAAAATAATATAATACAAAGAGGTGGCAAAGTGGAAACAAGACAGGCTATTTAGTATGCAAGCAACCAACAAACTTAGAGAGGATATATTTATAAAAACACAGATTATGGTATGAATTAAAAATGTCAACTCTAAATTGATCTGTTTTTGTGTTTCAGGGCACTATTTGATGGGGTCAGGAAGAAATAGCCTGAGAAGTAAAACACAGTGTTGAAGTTGGAGAAAACCACTCTGAAGTGACAGACTGGGAAAAATGTATCTGGACCTTTTTGGTCCTTCCTACAACTGCCCTGGGGAGGCCAGACTGGCTGATGGGAGGGGTTACCTGGCCTAAATGTGCTAAGTGAATGTTTTATGGGTGTCTCTTTTGCCATCCCTTTAGAAGACAGATGGAGAAACCATTTAATGCCCCAGCAGTGGGCTCAGACAGGGGAGATGGTGTATGCAGTGAGTGGCACCTTGGGGAACACACAGCCAGCATAGATGGAAAACAAAATGTCAGAGAGAGGGTCCTTCCCTTGGCAAAATGGTCTGCAGTGGCACTCATGTGGTGTGTGCAGGGAGCCAGGCTGCCTGCAGACTGGTTTTGTGAAAATTAAAATTTCCTCTCTTTTTTTTTGAGCCTGCATTGCATTGCAGCTGGTTGGCCTTGCTGCTTGTGGGAGCTGTAACCCGTGTTTGAAGCTTTGTGCATCTCTTAAAGCAGGGCACAGACTGGGGTAGATGGGGAGATGTTTTTTGTGTTCTCAGGAGGAAAAGACACAGTTGGGCCATGTCTTGCAGCGTCAAAAACCAGAGTCTCAGCCCTTTCACAGGAGCTGAAATACTTGAAAATTACATGTGAAAGAAAGGTGAGGCCTGGAATAGCACAGCCTGAAGTTTCTTAGGTAGCAATAAACACAGAGAGAAACAGGAATACTGACAGACAGACTCAGGATGGGTTTTTGAGCTTGATTTAAAAGAGATGTCAATACAAGAAATCACCCACTCCTAATTACAAATTAGCACAGACTGAGTGCTTTGGTACAGCTTCAGAAGTCAAGATTGAAGTGCCCAGTCTCAAGCCATACATGCTCTTGGTAATTGCACAGAGGTAGCAATGATTCTTTTCCAGGTTCTTGATTCTTATGGCCACAATTTTCCTTTCAACTGTCACCTGGGTGCCAGTTTCTTCTGTTTTACCTGCTCAGGCCCAGGTAAAATCACAGGACCAGCAGAAAATACAGCAAAGGCAGCCCCAAGGGTTTACCATGGGTGTTGTAGAGACAGCATAACTGTGCTCAGGCCTCCAGAAGAGTGGGATTTGGGCCAGGTAACAACAAAAAGTAATGGATATTGCTGGGGCTGAAGTCAGTCTGGCTGTTATGTAGTCAGCTGGTCTAAAACAGTGTGGAAGAGTTACCTTGTGGTGTAAGTGTTGAAATCTCAGGTTTCTGGTAGTTTGATTGTTTTTAAAGGAGGAAGTCAAAACAAATAATTTTGACTTGCTGGTGTAAATTAATTTCATTTTGCCTTATTGAAATACTTAATCTGTTTACTGTTTTGCATAAGACAGTATTTTAGGATGTTTTGACATTATCAAAATGAAATGGCTCAACATCATGGAAACAGAACAGTTCTGTGACTTTGATAGAAAAGCTTGTTTTTCTCCTAGAAGTGAATAAGAATTTATTTTGAGATGTCAGTATTTCCCCTGAAATTCATAAATTCAGCTTTCTGAAAAGCTCTCATTTTATATCACTCAACCTTGGTGACATTTAACTTTCAAGCTGCCTCTCCTGGTGGAAAGCAGACAGAAAATAAAGACAGGTTTAGGGCCTGGGAATTCGTGGGTGTGAGTGCTGGTGCCGAGTTTGCTGATGGGACATGTGGAGTCCTTTTGTCACCTTCTCACCCACCTGTAAAAGGGAACATCACTGCTTATTCAGTTCATCCTCAGGAGGCCCTGAGAGAGGGACAATGCTCCCCAACAAGAAATTTTGAGGTAAGAGTACAACTTGACCTTTACCTAGTGTTGAGTCCTGCTGTCTTCACATCCCTTTAGTCCCTGGTGATGTTGAAATACCCCAGACCCCCCTGCTTGGGATCCTCCTTGAGGCTGTGAGCTTGGAGCATTCATGGCCCCTCACTGTGTGGTCTGGGATCACCCTCCTCCCTCCCAGCTGGCTACAGCAGAAAAGCTTGAGCACACAGATAAAACCAAATGGTGTCTGCAGAGAAATGTAAATGTTTGTACAAGACATCTGCAAAAGCAGGCTGATGGCTTCCCAACAGCTCCAGCTCGTGCCAATACAGGGAGCAGGCAGCCTCTGGGCATATCCTGCATCATCCCTCTGCTCTCCCAGGCTGGCAGCAGGGCACTGTGGTGACGCCTCTGTTCCCTCAGATGGGAGAGAACTGGAAGGGAAAGGTTTGTGGCCAGCTTAACTCACATAACAGTATTACACAAGCCCCTACAGCAGCCACCTGTCATTCCACTGGTGACTGGGAAACTGAACTGCAGGTCCACCCTCATCCAGAATCACAGATGCTCCCCTGCTGTGGAACAACTTGTGTATAGCCAGGTTGTGGTGCTGGGGAGGGCCTCAGGTCAGCCATGGGAGCCTCGGGGAATGGCTGAGAATTAAATATGAGCTTCCAGCTTGCATTTCAGCTCTTCTCACCCTGAAAGCTGACAATGCTGCATAGTCAAGTCCTTAAGCTGAGGATGTGACCCTTAGCCTGTGGAACTGGACAATTCCCATTACTCACCATCCTTCCTGAGTAGCTTGAACCAGTATCTTTCACACTGTCTTCACTGGAGTGATTTAAGCACTGATGCAGCCAGGTGTGTCTCAGATGGCGTGGTGTGATGTGTTGTTGTGAATGTAAAATGGTTTGCTGTTTTCTTTGGTTTTTAAGTGGAAGAGTGGAGGGGTGGCAGCAGTCAGAAGCTCCGATGGGGAAGTGATATTGGTAATTACTGGCTGCACATGTTTGCAGTGTTCAGGATAATGCTGACTGTCTTTAATTGCTGGAAGAGCTAAGTTCCTGCAGAGCAGGAATTGAGCACAAACGCCAGTAATGCTCATTTCTGCCAGCTCTCACTCCATGGGTGAGACAAATCCACTGGGAACCAGGAACAGGCATCACCCAGCTCGTTCTCCTGTCACCTCGGCTGGCAGCTGGCTCTGCAGGGGCTCACACAGGGACTCTCTAGAGGAGGAGGAGGTGCTGATGCCCAGCACCGAATTCACCCCCGTGCCAGAGCCCACCACCCACAGGCTCCCGGCGCGATGCCGGTCCCAGCCCAGCACTGCAGCTTGGATTGCACAGCCCAGCAGGAGCTGAGCAGCTCAGCCCCCGGGACAGGTGTGTTATAAACGCGGTGCAGGTGCCATTGTCTCTCCACAGGTGTCTGCCTCAGGGGCCAAACGCCGATGGTGCCCATCCGTGTGTGTGACAGGACCGGGTTGTCCCCAGCCTGCAGGGGTGCGAAAGGCAGGAAGGTGCATGAAAGAGCTTGATACCTTAGCCTGTGGTGTTGTAAATAATGTGATTATAGAGGGGATTATAGAGGGCGGTGAATAGGTGACTGCCGGACAGCTGACAGCTGCACCTCGGCCGTGTGTGTGGGCCGCGGCCATACACACACCACTGCTTGGTCTTCGGCTCTTTTTTCTCCAGGAGAAGGAAAGCCCGGGTATGTCCCGGCTCTTCCCAGGGTCGGGAATGCCGAGCGCCGGGAATGAATGCCGCTTTCCCGGGAATGCCGAACTCCAGGAACGCCGAGTGCCCGGAACGCCGCTTGCCGGGCTGGTCGGGGAGTGGGGCCGGGTCCTGCACTGCAGCCGCCGCCCGGCGCCGCCAGGTGGAGCCCGCGCGCCGCTCCCGGCCCTGAGACCGCGCCGGGTGCATGAGGGACAGACGGGCGGATTGATGGACAGACGGGCGGATTGATGGATGGACAGACGGACGGATTGCTGGATCGATGCCCCTTGTCACCGCTGAGGCTGTCTGAAGGCTGCCGAGCGCGCGGCTCGCACTCATGTCTCACTCGTGGGCCCCGTACCGTGGCACGCCCCCGAGCGAGAGCTGCTTCGAGGGCGACAGCGCTAAAAAGAGCCTGGGAAACCTTTTTATTGGAAATCAGTATTCACAAGGGAGCCTGGGGTTGCGGTTTTCTTTCCGAATTCGTTTAATATCTGCGTGAGAGCCCCAAAGAGAGGACATGGAAACAGTTCCTCATATAAGCTATATCTAACTCAGGGAGAGGGGAAAAAAGTTCCCCAACAGCAGCTGAACCCTTGCCAGACAGTGGCTTTACCTCTGAAGGGTCATCCTGGCCAAAGCAGCAATGTATCCTGCTAAGTCATGTTAGCATAAAACTCCCTGTACCTGTGTTGGAAACAAGGAGCTGGGCTTGGTGGTACTTGTTTCATCTTTAGGACTCACTTTTGGCCCTGGATTTTCACGTCTCCTCCCCTGCACTGGGGGGATCCCAGGGGAGCCAGCAGGGATGGTAATGAGTTGAGCAAAACTCCCATTTTTTGGTGACAGGCACAGCTAGGAGATGCTGATGGCCAAAAAGCAGCGTTGCCTTAGTCAGCAAAGATGACATGAATCACCTGGGGCCCCAGGGAAGAAAAGGTGGAAAGGGGAAGCTTTTTCCTTTAGGAGAAGGGATTGCTCTGCCAAGGTGTGGGATATCTTTTTGTTTCTTTGCCCCAAATCCAGCACTTTCTGGTGTCAGCCATTCTGTGCAGACCATCTGCTGGGTGATCTCCAGAGGGAAGAGCCAGAACGAGGTACCACAGGGGAGACAGGCAAGAGATGGGGTGGGGTCACCCCTGAAAGCCCTTCCCAGGAAAGCAGCTCCTCATCCAAACTACCAGGGGCCGAGGTGATGTCTCCCTAACAAGCCTCTGGTGCCAGGGATGAGTGGAGCACCTCGTGCTCCAGCTGCAGCTGGGCAGTCTGGGTGTGCTGGCATCTCCAGCCCTGCCATTGTCACTTGTCCAAGTGCAGCAGGGGCAAAGGAGAGCAAAACCAGATAACACACAACAGTTCAGTGCAAGAGCCAAGTGTAAATCTCAGGAGCTCAAACTCTCAGTCCCAGCCTGTGACTTTTAGGAAACCTTTCCAAGTGCTGCTTCACAATGAAAGACTCTTCCTTGCAGTTTTTTCAGCTTGACTGGAAGAAGCAGATTTTTACCCAGAAATTTTCTGGAAGAGGGTGAAAAAAGATCCCTAGTCTGTCTGTCTGAGATATGTCTAAGCCCATCTCTAACACTCCACAGGAGGTAGGGTTAAGCAGGGAAAATGGGATGTTGTGTATTAAAATTGCAGCTGCAGTCTCCTGTCACTCATTGTAACCACATTTTTTGTGCTGCCATGAAGGACCAGGGAGAAAGTGCACAGAAAACTGCAGAACAGCCATCTGAACATTTAATGGTGCACCTGTGGCAAAAATTAACTGTGAACCCCTGCTCTCTCCCCTTTCTAGTGGTTGTGATTGATCACTGCCAGCACCAAACTCAGTGTCCCAGCACTCGAAGTGCCATCCAGGGGCAGCACGAGGCTGCATGCCCAACAAACAGCGTGCCTTCATTTCTGTCTCAGCATGCTGCTCTGTGGAGAGATGAACACTGTTTAGTACTTCAAAAAGAAAGAAAAAAAAAACTTAAAAAAAATGCTAGACCATGCAAAAGTGGAAACCCAGCTCTGTTTTCCAAAGGGCCTGGAGAAAAGGCATGCCTCACTGCCTCTAAATTAGACCACAAATTTTCTGGCTGTTGGCAGCATCTGAGTGTTCACCCTGAAGACAAAGATCTGAACAAATTAAATTTTGCTATCACAGGGCCCTGTACCTGTGCTGGATGCCCACTAAAGCAGTGGGAATGGACCTGTGTGAAATGTGGGAGCTTTGGGAACTTGCAGGAGTTGCTGTTCTTGGGAAGGCACAGGGACAGATGGTGAGGAAACCACTGCTCCCTGTGGGTGGTTGACAGCCTGTGGCACTTAACACTTGTCACCAGTTTGGTGAAATATAACACTCTGGGGGGAGAAAAGGCATGTCATGGGGTGTGTGTGCTGCAGGCTGCAATCACTCAAGGAGTGTTTTGCCAGATCTTTTATTCAATGAGATTCTTCATAAACAGGGTGAGTGCTGATGTTGATATATGTGCTACATACCTACAGGTGTGCTCCTGCATTTCTTCCCATGCCAAAAGCATTTTCAGTTGCCTGAGATGTGCTCTGGCAGTGCTGGGGGTTTTTCCTCACAGGCTCTCTCCTTGCCATATTCATGCAGCTCTCACCAGTGCTTTTGCATTGAAAGCAGGATCAGACCCTCAGGAAGCACAAGGTGACACTGGTGACAAAAGAGAAACAAATGCTGATGCATTTGTGGTCCTGGCTCTGAACACTTTCTTTGTTCCTCTAATTGATTGTTTGCTGCCCATGTTTTCTGCAGCAAGGATGTTTCTTGAGCAGGAGGCGGTGACACTCGTGCCCTTGGCCAGTCTCAGCTCAATAAACTGCTTGAGTTCTGCAGCAAGTATCAGAGTGGGACCAGGACTCCCTCAGACCCAGGTGGGGACATTGCCTCCAGCTCCTGATGCTGCTGACCTCTTTAGAATTCAGGTAGGTTTGATTTTATTGGCTTCTGAGGCTGCTGATGGAGAATGCTAAAAATTAAGGAGTTGGATGAACCCAAACTGGGCAAAAAATCATTTGTTGTTCTGAATTGAAGTCTTCACTGGACCATAACAAATGTAATGAAGTGTATCACCCTCTTGGAAAAGAATTCCTCCCTGCTCCAACACCCCCTCCTGCAAGGCAGAATCCTCAAGAGGCCTTTTCTGTGGAGTTCTGCCCCAATCTGTTGCTTATCTCATGTGGCACATGAAACCTTGTCCTTACCACCACAAAGATGTTGGAGAACTGACATGAGGGGAGACCCTTGGGGAGGGATAAGGCAGTACAGGGTTTTCTGGAGAACCTGTAGGTAACTGTGAAGCTCTGCTCCCTCTCAAACATCAGTTTGGCCACACAGATAAAATGAAAACCTTAGTCTAGACTTAAGCTCTTGCCTGTTTAGTTGACCTGATTAAATAGCAATTTTTTTCCCCACACATACCCCAAAACCTCCCTCCCTCTGCCTTTTTATCCCTCCCCCAGGCAGCTATGACAGGTCTGTGTCCCCAAGGTTCTCAGCAGACCCCTGGAGCAGCTCTGCTCTCACAGATCCCTGCAGGACAGGTCCTGCTGTGCCTGTGCCTCCAAGTCCTGTCCTGGGTCTGCTGGGAGCCATCTCTGTCCCGGAGTAATCTCCAGATGCAGGAAAATGGTTGTGGCTGTGACATATCACACAGGCTGGTAGACAAATGGGTCAGTGTTATCTTTAAAATAAGGAGGCTGTGGAGTAACTTTGTCCCTCTGCCCTGTCCCTGGGCAGGTGTGTGCGGGGGAAAGGGATGCTTTGGGTTTTTTAGAGGAAGAGAAATAGTTTTTGCAGTGCTTTGAGAGAGGCAAAGATAATACCTACTCAAACATCCCTGAGTAATCCCAAATAGTGCTGCTCTCTGAGTTTTTCCATTTGTTTTACATGGATGGGCTGGGGATTTTCACAACCAAACTTCAAAGGTTAAATGCAGTGAAGTCAGCAGGAAAAGATGTGTATTTAACCTTTGGCTGTGGCTAGGTAAACCACTTAATTTCACAAAGTTTGCACTGGAAAAGCCTGTATTTTATGATTGTCAGAAGGACATAAATTGAGTGTGGGCAGGAAAACAGGTCAGGAAAATGCTCTTCAGAGTTTGCTCGTGATTGCACTTCCCTGATGTGAATATTTTCATGGTGATGCTCATACAGATAACCTGACCTTCCCCAGGACTGTACTGTGGGGCAGGATCCAGGAAAAGCTGCACAGAACATGGCACTAGCACTGAAATGCATTTTGCACTGTCCCCCATGGAACACAAACTCCCCCTGCAGTGTGTGGGTGCAGCAGCAGAGGGACCCGACTCCAGCTGTGAGAACTCAGAGCAACGAGGCAGTAACAGGGTTGTTTTTGGCTGTGCCACAACAATAATAAATAATAAACTGAGCAGGTGTCAACCAAATGGCTTTGCTGTAGTTGTGTCACCTGGCCTACCAGCTAAAAATACCCCCATAATAAAAACTACTCCCGTTGCTATAGTCACAATATTTTAGGCAAATCTCAGCTTTCATTAAAAAGGGAAGGAAAGGTTAGGCTCTCATCTTCCTGAGCCAGAGAAAAGTTTAAAACATAAAGCAAACATGACCCTGCATTTCAAAGATCAGGATCCTACCAAGAAAAGCACCATTCATCCACAAATTGTTATTAAATGCTGTCATTATTTATTGAGTGGGGTTTTTTTTCATTATTTTAAAGGCTGCACCACCCATGATGGTGGGCAACTGCTGCCAAGATTTTAATCATTGAAAATTGGCAGAGCTTTGTAAACTGTTACACAATCAATGAAGGTACTTCACAGCAGTTGGGAAGATCAAGATAGATATTGGATTAAACTTGCTAATTAGTGCTAAATACAAACTGCATGTGCACTGACCGCCTTGCTGGGTTTCCATATCAGGATCAAGACAAACTGAACTATTATGCCTGCTTTTTTTCTTTTCTACTTGCTGCCTGTGTGCTACTGACTTTTCCACAATATCCACTGAGTTTGCATTGATTATACAGTTTCTTATGGTGTATATTTGTTACAAAATTTATTATATTCTCTTATGCTTGCTGACTGAACTAATAGGGAAAAAAAGGTCCAAGTTTAATTTTGGGAAAAGTCTCTTCTGGGGACATGAGCAAGAACATGATGATGTTGTTATGTCTAGGACCATTCTTAAGTGTCAGAATTTATAATGTTTAATGCCTACCTGGAGATTACTTATCATGTAACACATTTTACTATATTTATTGAGTAGCAAATGGGTGAAACATGATGCGAGCTCTTGTGCTGCCCCATGGCAGTGAGCAGGAGGGAGGGACAAAGTGTATTGCTCTGGCAGGTGGATGTTTGGGTGGGATTCCTTGCAGGGGCAGAGCCCTGCAGCAGCGAAGCGGCTGGAGCAGGACCAGACCTGACTCCTTCTCATTCCTGGTGTGGCTACTTCACTTGGGGTTATTGGGATGTGACTGAATTTGGGGAAATGGATGGAATTGTCATAAGTAGCAGAAGTAAGTTTGGTTGGGAGTGTTGGGGTCCACAGGGGGATTTGGATGTCTACAAATGGGAGTTTTTTGACCAAATAGGCACAATTTAATTACCTAACTCAGGTGCTTGAGATGAAGCAGAGCAGACCAACACTGAAGTGTCAAAAACACCTTTGAAGCATTGTGCTGTTTTGTCTGCAGCATCATTTCCTTGTGTAGTGGAGGAATGCAGATGTACCTGCCTGACTGGAGAGCAGGGAAGCTAAACCCATTCATATTTAGGAGTCTCCTCACTGTACATTTGGGTACTTAATGTCTTTTTCAGCATCTCTACACCTGAATTCCCTCATCCATAATTCAGCCACGTTTTGAGATTGAGGTGTTCTGTGATCCTGCACAACTTCTGCACATCACAGCCAGGGGAGGCACTGCCAGCAGGGCTTGTTTCTTCCACAGGGCTTAGAAAAATGAACCCCAACCATGAGGCAAACTGATTGCAACAATAATTCTGCTGGTGTTAACAACTGGCTCAGGGTTTTACACTGTTGTAACCAGCAGTAAGGCTTGCTCTTTGCTCCTCTCTTGGCTGTGACCATTCCTCTCTGTTTCTGCAGGGAAGAGAAACTCTTCAGCAAGGCTGGCTCATCCAAGGACAATTATGATAGCCATGATATTTTCCATGTCTTTTGTTAGCAGGAGGGAAGGGGGAGGATGTGATTTTTTTAAAGCAATGCTTTCTTAAGTGGGGAAGGATGACTGAAAAAGTGAATTAAGTTTACCATGAGCAAGTTGGAGTTTATTATTAATGTTGATTGGTTTTGTTCTTTCAGCTTTTTGCAGCATGTGTCCCAGTGATAAGGAGTGTGCAGGAGTGCTTACTTGATTAGAACCAGTAGCCAAGGCCAGAGGGTGGTTTCTTTTGCTTGGTTCTTTTTAATAACTGAGTAATTTCTTTGGTATCCTCTCACAGACAGCCAGTATTAAATACATCATTTAAGTCAGTCTTCTATCTCCTGGGGGTGTTTCCAATGATGTGATGATTTTTTCCTCGCTTATTTACTACTTTTGCTTCCTGAGGAAGTGGATTCTTGTCCTCTGAATAGAGAAGCTCTGAGATAGTTGTCTCTGGCTTTTCTGGGAGATCTGCAGTAATTAGAAGATGACCAGTCTAGTTAGGTGATAGTATGCAAATGTTTAACTCTGATTTCTAATTGAAATGTATCAGATAGATTTGCAGGAGAATTGACTGCTGAGTGACTAAAATTATTTTACTCCTAAGGCAATCCCAGTCTGTAAAGGCTGAGTTTCTGGTTATGCAAACAGCTGACCCCAAAAACAGTGCCTGTGAGGCAAAATCCTGAAAAGACCTCACTCATGTTCATTCTGTGCAAAATTACCATCATCTTCCAATTTGCCTGTAAAAAACTAGCCACAGGACTGGATCAGGAATGGCTGTACAGGAGCTGAATGGTGCCTCAGGGAGGCTGGGGGTGCTGAGTACTGCTGGAGGCAAATGCAAACCCCAGCCAGGATGGCAGCAGAGATGAGATGTGTTTGGTGCCGTTGAAGGAGATGAGGGGAAGGTGTGACTCAGACGTGCCACTGTTTTTGATGTGCCTGCATCTGGTGACTGCAGCAGTGCTGTGCCAAGCTGTGATGGTTTGGAAGCTGGTCCTGTCAGTGGGATGCCCCAGCCTTGTGCAGGCAAGTGAAGTTAGATTGTCCCTGGGATTCCTGCATGTGATTCTTATTTAAAGGACAAATTTCCACTGTTTTTATGTGGGAGCAGCAGGAAGCACAGAGATCTCTCCTGGACTTGAGCTAACCCCTCTGGACTGGCTGTAACACTTAGGTAATTTAATGTACGAAGCTTCAGGTTGTCGTCATTATGTCCCTTCATGCAAAGTAGTTTAGGAACAATTTGGCCAAGGCAGCAGGGATACTTCTGTGTAAATGTGTCATGAAATCCAACCTTTTAATGTTCATAAAAAGGCAGGATGTCAGTTTAAGCTCTGGTCTATCCAATGCATCTGAGGTCTGCTGATTTATGGAGTACTGTAAATTGCAATCATATAAGCCTGTAACACTCTGGCAGCTATTTAAATAGCAAAACTTTCTTCCAAAAACATGATATATGGAAGGTATAAAAGTTTTAAAGCAGAAGCCTGCCTTAATAGGGAAAGAGTATTAGCTTTCATTTGCTGACAAGTAAGAGCTGATTTTCCTTACAAGAAATGCTCCTTCCATAGCCACCCCGTGCTTCGTATTAATCAAGTCATTACTTTTCTGCTGCCAAGATCCTGGGCAAGATTTGCTTGTGGGGGTGTTGGGAAAGGTTAATATTCTCTGAATTCTTGGTGACAGAGCTGAGCACTCAGGGCATGGATTGAATTCCTGGTCCCCAGTAAAATCAAAGGCCAAACACTCATTTGCTGGTGAAACCAAACGAGGTTTTGTGACCAGGAGGGAAATGGAAGAATGACAAAATAAATCAAGCTGAAGTGTCAGTGTGCAGTGGGAAGGTCCAAGGGCCAAATGTCACTCTCAGCACTCTGCCATTCACCGTGGATGTTCTCATGAATCCTGCCTTCCACCAGCCATTTCCCGTGGCTCCCGTGGGAGGGGCTGCCAGCAGGCAGGAGTGCAGGTGCCTGCCAGTTTCAGGTGCATTAGATTGGCACTTCTGAGATGATAAAAGACACAGGAGCCTCGTGAGAAGGGAATAGGGGATTTGAGCAGTCGGGATAACTCACTCCTGGTGGCTCAGAAACCTTTGTTTGTGAGTAAGCTGAAATCTTCAGCATTTAAAGTAGCTCTTACCTTGCTGGCCACAAGGAAGTGACTGTTTATAGACATTCATGTCCCAGGAGCAAGGAGGAACAGCAGAGCACAGGGCACTGATGTGATTTTACTGTCAGAAACTAGTTGCATGTCAGAGTAGGAAAGATACTGATTTTCTATGTAACAAATANAGCATTTAAAGTAGCTCTTACCTTGCTCGTGGTGGCTCAGAAACCTTTGTTTGTGAGTAAGCTGAAATCTTCAGCATTTAAAGTAGCTCTTACCTTGCTGGCCACAAGGAAGTGACTGTTTATAGACATTCATGTCCCAGGAGCAAGGAGGAACAGCAGAGCACAGGGCACTGATGTGATTTTACTGTCAGAAACTAGTTGCATGTCAGAGTAGGAAAGATACTGATTTTCTATGTAACAAATTTCATATATAATAAAAATACGTACACAGAGATAACTGCAAGCTGGTTCTTGCTCTTCAGCATGTCACAGTAATTGATCCAATGAAGAGCATGTTAGAAATAAGACTATTCTGGGATCTCTACAGGTTCTCTAGGTCACCTTACAATTTTGAGTACCTTAGGAAGATAAATATCTGGTATAAAAGGGTATTACTCTTGTTATTTTAGAGATGTTCTATGTGTGCTCTTCCTCATAAGTGACCGGCCCAAAACTGCACAGACTTCTGTGACAAAGAGAGAACTGGGAACATGAAATAGAGAGGGGAATGGGGAGCCCTCTGTTCTAAATGAGGCCAATTTGGTAATGAGGGTAACTAATTTTTGGTTGTGGTACCCCAGGGCTGGGGGAGTGCTGGTGTTTGGCTTTTGTAAACTCCCTGGTGGGAAGGAGCATGGAGTGGCACCTCTTCTCCTAAGGAATGTCATGGGGCTTCCTGCTTGCATTATTGACAACAGGCTGGAAGGGAGAGATGAAAATCCTGCTTTTGGATTTTTTAAATTTCTGATGTGTTTTTTAATTTCTTCTTGGCTGTGTCTTGTTATATCCTGTTTGCACAGACATGAACCCTTCCAGCAGAACTGGGACAGTGGTATTAAAGCTGATAGCATCCCCTCTATGATAATGTCTGACCACATCTCTCAGAGGCTGCTGAAGAAATATTTTCAGTGGCTATTTTTTTTCAGGTTTATATTGGAGTCTGCACCTCATAACATGCTCCTGAATCCAGAGCACTGCCACAGAGCCAGTCCTAAAGGAATAGATGGATCACTTTAATAAAATAATGACATTTCCCTTAAACCTGTGAGGAAGAAGGATATTGTTTTGGGCCAATGTTTTTTTCTTAAAAAGCTTTAGGACAGCTTTCAGTGTTGCTTACAGTCCTGTGTTTCTTCCCATGGGATTTCTCTTTTGAACACCTTCAAATGTGTGTGAAGGCCTTCCCACAAATGTGAATAAGCTAAATGTGGATTCATTTCCAGTTCACCACCTTCTGAAGAGTGGCATTTTCTGCCTTTTCAGCTGGTCTTCCAGTTGGCCACAGAAAGCATCACAACTGAGTACTAACTTTATTGTCTTGAGAAATCATTTCTCTTGAGCACTTCCAGTGTCCAGTATCTTAAAAGCCTTTTCTCACAGTTGAATTCCCAAGCTGGTGAGTCAGATGGAAAAAAAAAAAAGAAAAAAAAAGTAGAAATTTCTTCATTTGAAGCTACATGCAGTCATTGTTTTCAAATACCTTTTATTTTCTGATGTGGTGTTCATGTACCAGAATGTATAGATTAGCTCATAAAGGAAAATAGGAGAGCTTGTGCTTGCTTAGAATACACTGCTTTGCCTGGCAAATCATAAATATCCTGTTATCTTGGTGCAATTGGTCATTTCATTTGCTCCCTGACATCTGGAGTTTTGCTGTGGCAGCAGCTGAAGCTTCATACCCTTGAGCTTCTGACAGTAAATCAAGAAGAACCTCTGAAGCAGCAATGGATTGTGATGCACAGATGAGCCTGGTGGCAGAGTTTCACAGAGACAGGAATGGGAAAAATGAAGTCCTTAATTCCAGGCAGTGTCAAGCCAGGACATACACACAGAGCTGCCAGGACATACACACTTTCAGCTGGATTGTTGTATATTACTGTCTCAATAGATATAAATGGAAGTTTTAAGTTTCCTGTGGCTGTGAGCAATAGGTGGGAATGACAGCTTGGGGAAGGGCTCTCAGCTGCAGAGCAGAACTCAAATGTGTGCTCGTGCTGGAGCACTCACTCACATGAAAACCAGGATTTGAGACAGATGTGGTGGAACTGCAGCCATGAAAATGTGTCTAGATGTTTTTCACTCCTTGTAAGAGGTAGATAAAAAGCTTTAACTGGGACTTGGGTGTTGCAAGTTTGCATCCAAACTCCTGAAAGTCTCTGAACTCAGAAGGACTCAGCATCTCAAAATAATAATTGGAATGCAAGTTTGGCATTCATAAAAAGCTGCTCTGTTTTACTCTGCTTCCAAGCTTACATTTGAACACATTCTAAAAATGTTTTTTTTCAGACCCACCAGATCTCCCTTGGCACAAAGCACAACCAGGACAGTGGTGCTGTGGCACTGTGTGCAAAGCCCACTACTCCAAAGAAAAACACTTTTCTCCTCCAAGGAGATTTTTTGTCTATCATCACCCACTCAGCATGAGAGAGCATGTTCATAAGGAGAGGGAAGCTGGAGTCTCTATCAAAGATGAGGCTGTAAGTGATGCTTATCCCTTTTAGCTCAGGTTGCAGTGCAGGGTAACATGTACCCTATGATAAATCTCTGCCATTGACTTTGCTTTCAGGAGTTGTTCCCTATATTTTATTTCTTAAATATATTAAATAGCTATTTTATTTCTTAAAAGTGTTTTGAATTCTGGATGTGTCATTCATTATGACCACAGTGCTTCCAGACTTCCCCTCACCTGAAAATTTAATAGCATACTCCCCACTCCATCCCCTTGATAATGACAATTTTGATAAAACTGAGATTTGGGACAGGCCCTGCACCATCCAAGAGCAGATCCTTATGTATTGTGATTATGCCAAGTGGGAACAGTCTTTGGATACATCCACCCTGTCACCCTCTGCTTTACCTCTAACAGAGAAAAAGTTTAGCAGGAGATTTTCCCTGGTTTGTTTCTGAGACTGGTGAGTGAAGCAGCGTTGAAGGTCTTGCTTTGAGATCGATGAGAGCTACTGTTTTTACCTCCAGAAGGTTTGTTACCTGCTGTAGGAATAAAATACATTTCTTTGCCATGCTTTCCTCTTAACAAATCTACTGCTGGCTGCATCTCATCTCCTTGTTATCTTCCTGATTCTGACAAATGGTTTGATTTGTTTCTGCAGGAACTGCAGTTAATCCCATTGATTTATAAATCTCCCAGCTACTTCTTTTTGCTCTCTTTAAAGAACTGCACTATGCTGATCTTTTTCAGTCTTTCAGCAGCTTATCCCTCCTCTGTAGGATCACAAAGATGAATGCTAATAGTCCTTTGATAGCTTCCACCAGCTCTTTTGGCAGCCGCGATGGTGTTTGTCAGGCTCTGTCTGTCTGAAAGTTTGCTCATTTCATTACCAACCATTTACTTGCAAAGTAATGTTTTAAATAAAGGTTCATTCAGAAAGGCCTCTGAAATTGCAGGGCTCTCCTCTGTATATTGTTTTCCTGTGTTGTTGACATTTTCTTTTTCTTTGGATTTCCTTCTCTTCCTGATGTTACTTGAGAGTGATTCCTTATCCTTCACATCTTTTACAGCTCTTTGCCTTGATCTCTCTGATTTTGGCCATACACTCTTTTCTAGTGAATAAACAAATCTTTCTCACTCTTTATAAATTCTCTATAACATCAACTATTTAAAATAATTTATCTAAGGGGAAAAAAGGAAACACCCTCTCTCTAGACACTTTTCAAACCTTTCATACACTTTCCTGGGCTATCCTTATTTATGTGAAGCTGCTATTCTTTCTGCCACACGATAGATATTTTCTGATCATTATCCATGTTCTGTCTTCTCCATTCTTGTCCTTCCCTCCAGCCAAAAGTCAATGGCAACTGCTTCCTGCTGGTTGCCGGACTGGGTGACTTTAGTGCCCAAAAAAATGACAAAAGTTAGTGCTTGGACTTTTCTAAAAATGTCTCCTTGCTCTCACTTTGGCAGAATCTGTTCTCTGAACTGAAATTGAATTTATGAGAATTTTGATGCCTCTAAAACCACACTCTAATGGTTTTACTGCTTTTTGAAAAAAAAAAAACCCACCCAGATCTAATTGCATTATTGGAAATGATTGGAGCACTATAATATATGGGGGAGAGTTTCTGTGGTCTCCAAGAAATCTTTTATTCAGCCAAAAAGACCATCTAATGCTTACAGGAAAGATACTTTGAAGAGCTTTTTTTTTTAATTAAAGGGAGTGGGAAAGAATCATGAGAAGACGTAACTCTGGGGTGCATTCAAAAAAGAGATTTGGGCTACAGGGATGGAAACTGCATGTTCAAAGGCAAAAAAAAAATATTATATTTAAAGGTCAGGAAACAATTTGTAGTTCAAGAGCAAAAGCTTCAGAAAGCTCTTAATTCCTGATGTAATTACCCTCTGTGAAGCAGGGCATTAGCACTCCATGTTGCCCTAATTAGTTTACCAGGCCACATATTCCAGGTAAATCGCGCTTGCAATTGGCCTGGTGCTTGTTTGTGATTAACAAGCATTCAGATGAAAAATTGAATGTCATGTGAGCACTACTCCCAGCTCAGTAAATGTCAGGCAGTCGAGATGGTCAGGAGGCAGCAGCAGCAAAACACCAGGAAAAAAAAGGAGGAGCTGAGCATAAGAGGAGCCTTCCAGAATTCCTGGCCCAAAATAAGAGGGCATGGAAACAGAGACAGTCCTAGTGAGGAGCTGCAACTTAAAATATTAATACTGACAAAGAAGAGAAGAACAGCTCCACTTGCTTTATCTCAAGCCATTAGCTTTGATTTAGTGCAGCCAGGGAAGCCTTTTGGTACTTCCCGTGCTATCTTCACACTCCAGCTTAATAGCATTTGTTTAAATGAGGAGTGGTCCCTCAAGCAATATTTCTCTTTAAGAGGCAAGTCCCAGCACAGAGTAATAAGTGAACTGGGAACAATGTATTTTAAAAGAAGAAATAGATTCTGCCAGCTCAATTTAAGGAAATATTTATTACACATGATTTCTTAACTGTTTTCTGAGTAAGCAATGTAAAATGATCCTTATGAGCAGCAAAATGGAAGGAAGAAAAGAGTGTGCATCATTATGGGGGGGTTTAATCTTCTGTGTGTCTGCCTGTTCTGAATGAAGTCTTCACTCACATGAACTAATGGCATCTACCCTGCATGTCTCAGAAATTTTAGTCCCCAGATGACCTTGTTTGTAACACAACCATGCACCTACATCCTCCCTGTCAAGTTTTGCTTTCTAATAAATGACAACAAGCTCGGTGACTTTATGGGAAGGAAAGGGGTGCTAGTCTTGTCTTGTCTTGTCCATGACCAAATATTTTCCATCCCATTGAGTTGCAGGTGTGATGACACTTGGCAGAGTGGGAATGGAGTTGCTCTGTTTTGTGCTCTCATGGCTGCTTTGGTCCCAGGTGAGTCTGTTTGCTGTGACTTATTAAACCCCACATCATCAGCTCCTTGCAGTTCATAGTTCCTTGAGAGTTTTCTGCTGTTTGCCTCCTCTGGGAAGCAAATAGGTTAGTGTGAAACATGGGCTTAAAACATGTGCATCATGTAAAAGGAGCATAGTTCAACAGCCTCAGAATAACTGATTTTTTTTTTCTTCTTTATATAAACATTTTAAATTGGTATTGAGTTTCCAGGGCATTTTTAAGCTGTATCTAAAAATACAATCAGTGCACCACATTTTGACAGATTTCACTGAGCAGAATTGTTTATATGCAAAATGTTTCCTGCTGAGTGTCACAAATAATAATTTAGTTTAGGATGTGGCACCCCACAGATCCAAAAACCACTGCTGTGGAAGGAAGATGTTCTCCCTCCCCTCTCTGAAATGTTCTGTTATCATGCTTTCCTGTCACTGCAAGCCTGGCAAGCCCTTTGCACACTCAGACACAGATATTTTACAACTGCATTATTAAATGAGTACTTCCTTTCTTTTACCTCCATGGAATTATGGCAGAATGCTCTACCTCTTGTTCCTTTTTGTGTTACTCCCATTGCTCACAGGAATGTGATTGAACTCATTGACACAGATTGGTAGAAATCTATGCAATTTTTAAAAATCCAGTTACATGTGGTTTAAATTCTAATATTTTTGTTAATGTAATCAGACATCATGTTTTGCTTTGCTTATTGGAGACTGGTTGCTCATCTCAAGGCCCCAAGTTGTTGCAATTGCCATTTTTTTTGTTCCTGTGACTTGCTCATATTTTTTATTTCTCTTTTATGGGAAGACTTTCCAGTGAGTTCATCTTTCTTAGCTTAGTTCTTTGTGTAAGAACTTGTGTAAATTGGACAAGGATGGGCAAAAACTGGTCCCATACTGGGAATATACTGGGGAGTGCTGTGAGAAGTTAATTCCTGAACCTAGAAAGCTACACACTGAATAGTGCAGTTTTCAGCCAAAAGCTCCTGGTCAGGATCTGAGAATAGCTGCTTGCAAGGGCCCTGGTGATGCTTTGGGATTTCAGTCTGAGTCCCTGTGGACCAAGATTGATAACTGTCTTTTCCTACTGAACAACCATGTGAGTTTACAACTGAGAGCCTGTGACCATGGTGCAAGAAGGAAAATTAAAGCTAGCTCAGAGTAGGGGATGTGGAGGCTTATTTCTGTATGCAAACTTTTTGGCTGTGACCCAGAAGTGCTGCAATGGAAAATGATTGTCTGCTTTTTAATCATGTCCTTTTTTATTGTGGAGGGAACACCAAGTGTACCATGTACAAAGTTTTCTGTGATAAAAGATGTCATTTAAAAAGTCGGACTTAATTAATTGTGAGGACTTCAGGCTGGATCAGAAATTGATATACCCTGCAAATGAGAACAAGTTAATAGCAGTGCAATTATTGCAGGAAGACCCTTGGTATTAGACACTGTTTGGATGTCATCCCATCCTGTTGTTTAGAAGAATGTATTCCAAAAGCATTTTGGCAATGGGAAGGAGTGCAGTTCAGTGAAAAAGTGAGACAGATGAGAAAGGAAGAGGTTTCTGAGCAAAGTGGATTTAAATAGTATACCATCATGTGCCAGTAGCAGTCAGATTTTAACACTGAATGTAATAGCAATATGGCTCTGCTCTGTCAGAGCTGTTTTTATATTAAGAGCTTTCAGGTTTTTAGAGAGGTACAGATCACAATTAAAGTGTTCAGTTCCCATTTGTGTCCCCTTGAGCTTTGTTTCTCATCACACACAATAGTGGGAATGAATTAGATGTCATCCCTCTTCATGCCTGTGTAGGCCCACAGAGCTGTGTGGAAAAAGCTACTTAAACTTGTTTGCTGCTGCTGTCCATGAACATGATAATTAAAATGTGGCTATGGGAAGTGTGACACAGAAAAGCTGATACTGTCACGGCAAGGCTTCTCTTAAAATTGTTGTCAGAGCAGGGGATGGAAGGGACCTTCAGCTGAAGTAAAATGCTGCAGATCACTTTGTGTGCTTTCTGGAGAAGGAGAAATAGGACTTGGTGTTTACAGGTCTTGACCAGGCTCTCCATATACTTTGGTCAGGGTTGCACTTCTTCAAATTCTTGGTGCAAATTATTCCAAACATAAAGAAAATAATCCTCCAAAATGGCTTAATTTTTTTCCAGATGACAATAAAATCCCAACACTTTGGAACTTTGACCAAAGCTCAGCACAAATTTTAAAGTGACAAAATGTTCACTAGAAAAAACTAATTGATCAGCAGCTTTGGAGCAGGACCCAGTTTTGAACCAGAATGTAATGGGATCAAAGGGGAGAAATTAATGTCTTGTGGTCTGAACATCAGGCATCCTTGATCATTGGAAGAATGAATGGATGAAGTGGACGATATCCTAAAATCTATTGCATGAGCAGTGTCTGGAAGCATCTATTGCCCTGCTTCAATAATGGAAAAAAAATGGATTCTTGGACTTCAGGATAGGGACAGGAATTGATTTAGAAGCAAGGACAACAGACAAATACACACAGACCTGCTGTGTTGCCTTTGCCAAAGATATTTGATCAATAGAGAGATGGTCAATAGCTAAAACTTTCTGCAGTTCATGGTTGGGCAGCTTTACTTCTCAGCAGAACTGGAGTTGGGAAACCCAGCAGGATGTGTGCTTCACTGGAGGGAGTAGTCAGAAGACAAAACTAAGCACCTTAAGGCACAGGACTGTCCATGTGTTTGTTCCTCACTGAAAGAGCAACTATAACCTAACAACCATCCAAATAGGCAGCTTTGAAAGATAGTTCGTTTTTATCTGTGCTAATCTACTTCACTGGAAAAAAAAATGTTTAAATGAGATTTTTTGGCAGAAGGAGCAGTTTAAAAATGCATCCTGTGAGAGAGTAAGGGAGCTGCCCTGCACAATGTGGATGTAGGAACCATCCTGCTTCATGCTGCTTCTCCCACTGGGCAGAGGGGGCACTTGGGGTGGCCTGCACAGGGCTGGCTGCAGAGTCCAAGGTGCTGGGACAGCAAGGGAGGGGTTGGGTTCAGCTGTGCCCAGCAGTTCCTGCCTGTTTGCTTTGGCCAGGCAGACTGGCAGGAAGGAAATCTGTGTCCAGCCAGGAGGAGCATCAGTCCAAACTCTGATTTGAACAGAAGGCAGTGATGTTATGCCAGTGCATCTCCTGAAATAATTAAGTCCTGCTGCTGTCATCCCTACTCAGGTATTATGTAATGGTCCCATGTGCTGAGAAAACACTCACTGGAATTAACAATGCTGAACATTATTTAATGTGATAAGTGTGGCAGGCAAAAACTGCTCCACCAAAATAATAAATCATATGATCTTTAGCTACATTTTCTTGGCAAGAAGCCATCAAACCTCAGCCTTTCATGGTGTATGAGGTGCTTTTGAATTGCTTTTGCATTAGGAAGAGTTGGGCTACAAATGAGGTGCAGTGCAATTCTTGGGTTTTATCTGTAACTCATCTATGGTTTTTGTTTTCTTCAGACTCACTTTTGCCTTCCCAGTGTCCTCAGCTTTTTATCCTCACTGCCCACCTGCAATTCCATTTCTGAAGTTGGGAGAACACTTTGATCTACTGGGCCATGGTAAGGGAATGGTTCCTTTCCCCCACATGGTGCTCAGCATGCTCTGGCACTCTTGTGTTCAGGTGGGACTCCATTGGCTTCAGAGAGACACAGACATGGACTGAAAAAAGTGCAGCCATTGCTGGGACAGGGCAACACCACCCTGGCACAGGAGTAATGCAGCCACATTCCTGCTGTATTTTGTGTTTGGTTAAATATCAGATGTGTTATGGGGTTTGGCACTCTTTTCCAGATGGTCCTGCTAAAAGAAAAAGCAATATCTGATGCATCAATAACACTGGGTGGGAGATCAGAAGAGATCTCCCTAAGATCTCTATAAATATTTGGGTGAGACAAACATGCTGGAGGACATCTTCAGTCAATTTTTGCTGGGAGAAATGAAATGTTAAAAGCATGCAAGCAAGAAGAGCACCAAGTACTCCTTTAAGGTATGTGCATGCCACAGTTGTGGCTGAAATTCACTTCTGTAATTGTTATTCAGCACAGGAATTGAAAATGTACTTGGGCTGCAAGAAGTCTGACCTGCGGAGGAAACCATAGCTCACTGTGATGTGCTGGGTGAAAGGCAGGGAGGAGTGGGGCACATCCAGTATTTCACTGTCTCTGTCACCTTCCTGACAATGTAACCAAGAATCAGACTGCCATTAATTCAGTTAAAGAATCCCTGACATTGTTCTAAAAACTTTTCTGACCAAATATCATAGGCTGAACTGTTGACATCAAAGTTTAAAACTCCTGTGTGCTGTTGGAAGTGCCTCCAGCTGGCTACTGATGAATTTGGTCCCCTGTTTATTGTTTCTAATGACACAAGCATTTTTTCCCTGATGGAGAGACCTCAATTTCAGACACGTCATCTCCACAGTAATTAGTGATAAATCATCTTCACTACATTTCTTGACACACATAATGTTGGGTTTTTACTCTCAAGTTCTGTTTCAGTCAGCTTGACTGAAATAGCCTTTTAATACTAAAAGCAAAAAAAAATCAAAACCCCAAAACCAGAATATTTTATGAAAAGTCCAACACCCAGATGAGAAAGCCCAGCATTAAGGATGCACATGAATCTTCAGGTCAACTTCTTGCTTGTGCTCTCTGGTCACTGATAAATTATGGCTTCCTGCCTTCTTCACTTGCTCTCATCTCGTCCTAGGTGAATTTACACAGTATTTTTTGCACTCCTCACACAGTGTGTGTGGCCTTGGAAAACTGCCTTTTAATAACTATCCAAGTGCTGCATTGAATAAACTCATTGCATTTCTCTAGGGCTTTTGAGTATGTTTCCAAGGCTCTTAGGGATATGGATGAACTCACCTTCCTGTGACAGTTTCCAGAGTAGCAGGTGACATTCCTGCTTTGCACCAGGGAAACAGGAGCCCAAAAAGGTCAAGCCAAAAATTCTCAGCTTGTAGGAAATGTCACCCAGTCTGGGGTTTCCGGACCAAAATGTAGAGAAGTTTTTTTTTTTCCCTTCTTATTTTTCTTCTTTTTTTCAAATGACATCTTAACATTTAAAGCACAGCTCTAATTGATCTCAGCTGCAGCTGATGACATTCAGCAAGTCCTGCCAATCCAACTGCAAGTGCCCAAGCCCAGGCAGCTGGAAACCAGGAGTGTTCCCATGTGAGAGAAGCACTTGCCAAATATTGTGAACGAGTTCTGGGTCAGAGGAGGAGCAGATCTCCCTTCTCAGGGGTGACACCTCAGGGCTGAGCTCTGAGACAGGAATTTTTCCTTCTGATGTTCTCCTTCTCACTCAGTTGTGTCCAGCATTTAGACAAAATGCAAGTTTTCCATGTGGGCAAAAAGTTATGTAATATTTACCTAAACTTTGAAGCTATTAATGTGGGGGGGTTGTTTTTAAAAAATTATGGGTTTTTTCTTTATTGATCTTCAAAAGCTTTGGGAATGGAATTTACAGGATTTGTCAATGTAGGTACAAAACATTTCTGAATTTCTGTCTTCATGGCATGAAAGAAATAACATTTGTTCATTGTATTATATGCTGGAGTAAAAGCATCTTTAGCTGTATCAGTCTATTAATTTTCTTCATAAAATTAATCAATCTAAATTGTTTCAGATAAGCCAATTTCTCAGTTTCTCCAGAGATTTCCTGTCTGTCTGTGCTGTCTGTCACAGGTCACATTAAAAATCAGAAGCAGACCCCAAAGCCATAGGGAAGCACAAGTTGCAGCAATAATTAAACTTAATTTCAGATGGAGAAAGAGACAAACAAAGCAATGCAAAAACCCACCCCTTTCTACACAATAGAAAAATTACTTAGGGAAAATCTTTAGGTTGTGTTTCTCAGAGGTTGTTTTAAAAGGCTGGGATCCATTAGTTTTGAATTTTCAAAATCCTGGATGTGACTTAGCCATGTCCCATAATTTAAATGATAATAGATGTTCTGGGCAAGCCTGGTAAACCAAATATTCATTGGGCTGTGCACACACATGGGGGGTGCTATGTGTGCACATGTATTTGTCATTATTGATTTTTTAATTGATTTTTTTTCTCTGATGATTTAGCAATATCTAAATGCAGTAGAAACGTGGATGAAAATAATTATTGCAAGAAGTAAGTTGTGCTGGAATTTTAAAATCCTTATTAGCAGACAAAATCCCAGGGCATTTTTTCTCCCAGATGGGAATGAAAAGGCACAAGGGGTAATTAATCACTGAGGGGCAAAACTGTATTCAGTCCTTGCTTATGCTTGTCCTTGAACCACTGATCCTCCACCTGATGAGCCAGCTCAGCACGTGGCATCTTTGCAACATGTGGGATTGTTTTGGAATAAAGGAGGACAGGATTTGTTAGATTTTAATGCTAAATTATTTTCTTTTTTTAATTAGCAGTAAAGCAAAAAAGCACTTAAGATGCAAACTCTGACAACAAATGGGGTTTGCTCTGTATTTATGGCTTGTGAATAAAGATTGCACAAAGGTGGTAACTTTTAATTTTGCATTAACCCAGCTCGGCTCTGCAGTAGGTGCTGAGCTCCTGTGATGAGAAATGAATCATTGGCTGTCTGTGCCTTGCAGTGGTTGTCCCCAGTGAAATAATCTAAACCTGTCAGATGGTGACAGCTTGCTCTACCTTCACAAATAACACCATTTTTGAGAAATCAAGGACTGCTGATATTGCTGTAATAGATCTAAAAGTGCATACTGATGTGATCTGCCACTACTGCGAGATGGAATTTGAAGCAGCTAATACACAGAATATTTCTGCTGCTTCAGCTTCTCATCTCAGAAATGTGGGTTGGATCTTTGAAAGAGTTCAGCACTGAACAAATCTCCATCTTGTCTAGTTCTGATACTTGGATCATAATACATGAAAAGCTGATAAAAAAAGCAAAAAGCCTCCCATACCGTAAAAGCTACAACAAGCTGAAGAAACTGCCTGGAGAACAGCCCTGGAGTATCCCAAATATGTGGTACTGAAATGTTGTGTCCACCAACTCTATTACAGCTTGCACAAACAAAAGCAAAGGTATTGGAGCACTTCTCATCTCCCAGAGCTCTAAAGAGGTTTCCAGAGCACTCAGCCATAATCCTTTGTGTTTGAATAGAGCCTGGTAAATGTGAAGCATTTTCAGTGATTTGGCCAAAATGTAAACTGAAGGGGGAAAAGCTGAATTGCAATCCAAGCAAGGTGGCTATTATGGGTGGTTTTCAGTTTTGCAGTGGATGGAGAGGTAGTGACCAGACTTGGAAAAACTTTATTTTGGTTAACCAGAAACCAGTTGTTTAAAGCAAATTGAAATACTTCAGTTTCATGGGAATTGGTTTGGCTTTATCGGAATATAGGCCAAAAAAAGGCATTGAAAAAAGAAAATGCCTGTTAAAAATGAAAAGCTGAAAAATCTGATTTTGAAGTATTCTGAAAATAATCCAGTCTTTTCTTACTGATTTTTTTATTTTTCATTTTGACCTGATTTTGTAATTAGTTTTAGCTGGCAGTATTGAATAACCATTTGGGGATTAATTCACTTTTTATCAGGATGTTGTGTGCCCACCTTCACCTTGAGGAGTTCATTCAGAGCCAGTGGGAGAAGGGCAAGGGCTGCTGTTAAAAGAAGGATCATAGAGCCTTTAATGTCTTGTGGCTTTTGAGATCTTAATCAAAAACAAGTGAATGAGATTTGAGCTTCATTTCCAGCTACAACAAAATAAACATTGGTCAGCTTTAGGAGAGCATCGCTGTCAAAATGAGACTTAAAGATTTGTGAAAATTCTTTCCTAAATTGTTTATTCATGTTATTTATTCTTTTTTTTGTGTGTGGCTTGAGCACAGCTGTAAATATAAATAAACAGCATCCAGCTGTGTGTGGCTCTGCTCTAAATATAGTGCAATGGAAAAAGAAGTTGAATTTCTCTATTAGATCTCTTGAGACTCAATGTATTTTTGAAACACCATTGGCTGCCCTGACACTGTGACAGCAGCCAGTTGTTTTAGAGGAGATTTGCTTGCTGGAAATGATGCAGTTGACCTTGGTGCAGTTGTACTTTCAGCAGGAAAAGGTTGTCAGAGGCTGAAGTGGTGCCTGACAGGGGAAGCAAAGGCAGTTCATTAGGCTAAAATTTCAGCTTTTCTGATGAAAGTAAAGATGCAGTGCTTGAGTGAGGGACCTGCAAAGAGCAGCTAAAGAGTGAGCACAAAGGGGCTGTAAAGGAGCACACACCTGCTCATTGCAGTTGTCACTTCTTGCCTTAGCACAGCATCAAGAGGCTCAGAAAGGCTGCACAACCCACACTGCCCATGGCACGTGGGGCAGCATGAGAGGCTTTTTCCTGGAGAATTTTCAGTCTCCAGTGACTGGCTGACAGGTGGGGTTGGTGCAGTATCTGTCTGTGCACTTGATGAGGAGCTTTCCCACAAAGGGTAAAACAACCTGAGTAAGAATGGGGATGAGCTGGAAAATGGCCAGATTTGTTGGGATTCAGTTCATTGCATTTTTTTAGCCATAAGGTAATTCATCTTCCACTTTGACTTCTGCTGTATATTTAATCAGGTAATGAGTGAATATCTTACTTTGGAAATCCAAACTAATAATGGACATAAAAATCGTGGTAAATGGTAAGATGCAATAAGACAAGTCACATCTTCCCTAATGACACCATAATGAACTGAATTTAAAACGAAATCCTATCATGAACAGTCACAGCCCATTAGGCAAGGAAATGTCTTGTTAAAGTGACTTTTCAAAAGTGCTTTGCAAAAAGTGAAAATGAAACAAAATTACAAATATTGTTGGGAGCCACTGGCATCCAGATCCTGGTAATGATTTGGGGTAAACCCCCATGAGCTTCAGTGAGTGTTTTGTTCATTCAAGGACATAAACTCTGAAAGCACTGACTGTGGATTATGTGCCACAGAAATAATTTCAGCAAGATTTAACAGCTAATACCACCAATTTATGGTCTAAAATAGTGTAGCCATTGAGAACAGATGGAAAAAGAAATATAAAAAGAGGGAGGTTAATTTCTTTGCTTTTGGTGATTGCTGCTTTGCATGGATCATGCAGAACAGGGACAAAACACAAAGTCCCTTGATTTTTAAGCACCACATGCTTTGAAGAAAACATTTCAGGAACAGCAAGTGGGAACATTTCCCAAAAACAACCAAAAGGAATGGAAATGACTGTGGAGGTGCTTGTTTTTGTTGGTAAGTGTTCCAGAATAACCTTTTTATAGATGCAAGTACTATTGTCATTGTCATCTTCAAAGCAAATTAAACAAAGCTTTCTCATCAGCAGTGATTATTGCGAACTGGAGTTGGCATGAAAATTTAAATTGTAAAAATATAACAACAGTAAAGGTCCAACTCCCATGGACGAACAGCAGGATGTAGGTTCCTGTTGCTCATCAGGCCCATTGGCATCCTCCAGCTGGAGGTACATTGAAAATGGGGCCATAAACTCCTAAATCAAATAACTAAAAAAATTTTACATTTCCTGTTTTCTTTATTTACAATCTGGATATTCTGCAGTATTCTGATTTATTCTGTACTAGCTATTAACCATGAGAGAAATAGATTTCTATGTCCTTTTAAAAAGTTTCTTTCTTTTTTTTTTTAAGTAAAAGGATCACTGCAAGTGCATCATTTATTTTTCTAGCAGAAATATAACATATCTAACAAAAATATCAGCAATATCAGATAGACAAAGAAAGTTTATTATATTACTGTTGGAATTAGGAGGTTTGGTGGATTTTTTTGGATTGGTTTGGATATTTTTTTTTTTTTTCTTTTTTGATGTTGTTTGGTCTTTTTATGAGCATCTGTTCTATATTAATTGCCATGCTTGGGTAATTCATCTAATGATTACAGGGCTGCTGGTAGAGGAAGCTGTAAAGCAGCAAGTAAACACAGGGTTATGGGGTTATGCAGCTTTAAAGAAGGCAAAAGAAGAAAATACACTATTCTGCATGATTCACAATTCTGGGTCTCATCAGGCTGTGCTTCTGAAAGGGCTGCAGCCTTCCTTGCTGTCATTGTTCCCAGCTGGAGCTCTCATACCAGCTTCTTTTGAAACCTGACCATTAGAGCTTGTTTTGATACATCCTTGAGTGCGAACATAAAAGCTGAAGTAAATTGTTTCATCAATACTGGTTTATAATTTTAGTCCAAAGCTGTCTAGGGTGCTTGCATACAGGGAGTAGATGTGAATAGGAGGTAATTGTGTCTCTTATTCAATGTATCTACCTGGCAACGCTGATTAGAATTGATATTTAGGGAAGGAAAAGAGAAATAGAGAGGATGTTGTCTAGAAGACTTATGTGGTTTTAAAAAATTGGTTAAATTTTAACTCTGTTCATTTGGACTGAGATAAAATGGGGCAGATAGGTTTATTCTCATTTTACTGTGATGAAAACAGACCTTGATTCACATGACACTTTCCATGATCTGCTGCTTTTACTTTTGTTGTTTTCAGTTTACAGCAAAGAGAATTGGGGCTTTAGTTCTTGTGTCAACTACTAATGTGGGCTTGTAGCCAAAAAATCTCTTTGCGGGCCTACCAAAGCTTTTGTCAATAAATTGTCAAAAGTACAGTTGTTTTCAACTTTAACCCAGTTATTCACCTGCTGTAGGAAGTGTTATGGTGCAGTGAAACAGCAAATTGTTCTTTCATTTTGCTACTCTAGACTGTTAAGCAAAAAAACCCAACCTGGATTCTACTTGGAGTGTATCATAGGAAATAATAAACTGGAACTGAAACAAAGCTCCCCAGTAGGGCAAAGGATACAGCACTGACGTGATAATAAAAATACACTAAGCATACTAAACAAAAGCGAGCTCTGCTTTGGCAGGAGGCCTAGAAAGAGTGAACTAAAGTAATCAGAGTTGGCTAAAAGACCAAATGGAGTCAGCAATATTTAGCATAAATAAAACTCCAGCCTTGGAGCTTTAAAATCTCTGCCCATCCTTTGAGCATCTTCCTGCTCACAGACTGAATTTTATCAAGAACCACTGAGCTTTTTAAACAAAGAACAAAAAGGCAAATAAAGCCCAATCATTAAAAGCATTTTAAATTGGTGGGATTTTAGTTGCAATGTTGTGAGTGGAGGGAAACGAAGGAGGGAACCACACTGGCATTCTCAAATGGCAATGTAGNAGCTTTAAAATCTCTGCCCATCCTTTGAGCATCTTCCTGCTCACAGATTGAATTTTATCTAGAAGCACTGAGCTATTTAAACAAAGAACAAAAAGACAAATAAAGCCCAATGCATTAAAAGCATTTTAAATCGGTTGGATTTTAGTTGCAATGTTGTGAGTGGAGGGAAACGAAGGAGGGAACCACACTGGCATTCTCAAATGGCAATGTAGTACACGAAAGGAAAATAAGTCAAAATTAAGAGGCAACCTCCATTCTATTTCTACAAGTAGTCCCTTGTATAACATTAAGCATAAGAGGCTGAAGCTCAGGTTGGCATCCTCAGAAAAAGCAATTTGGATAGGCTGAGTCCCAGTGCACTTCAGCCAGGCTTCATTCATTAAACATAACCCAGAGGCAGCAGCGCAGCTCCGTGTGCATACGTGCATGATTTGCACTAATGCCTTAATGACTGCAGGCTCCTGCTGCAGGGAGCAGGCAGGAGAAATGTCCCTCCAGAAAAGACCAGCTGACAAACCAGGTAACACAGCACAGTCATGGCAGGGCAGCTCCTTGGAAGTTTCCATCCCTTGCACGCAGCCATTGGGGATGCAGAAGGAAATGTTGGTTCTCTAACAGCTGTGCCCCTGGCCAAGGGTGCAGACATGAGCATTGCAGGTGGGAAGGGATGAGTTTGCCTCAGGGGTGTGAGAATCAGTCACCTGGGGTGTGGAGGGGAGCCCTGCACATGTCTCATTGTGCTTGGTGGAATGGGAGTGGGAAGTGAAGCTCACAGAAGAGAAATTGGAAATATGCTGGATTGAGTAGAAACTGGATTTGAGGGGGAATAACTGCTGCATTTGTGAGAGAGCACTTTGGAAGGAATGGGATTTGTGTGGGGGGTTAAATAACTGGTACCTGAAAGAGTGTAGAGTTGGCTTCTGAAAACAGAAAAGAATGTCAATGAAGTCTAAGCTACTACTACACCTGCAGTAGCTGCAGGGGTGAGATGGGGTCCTGTAAGTGGGGTAAGTGAAGAAGAAATTAGCAGGCCAGCCAGAAATGATTTAGGCTCCTGCCTCATCCCTTACTCTGCAGTAAGTAGTGCAGGGAATATTGCTTCCCTTATTTCCAGCTGCAGAAAACCCAATAGGCAGCAAAATTTCAGTGAAGAAGTGATGACAGCTCAGGAAACAGTTCACAATGGAAACAACAAAGCAACCTTAGCTTCAGCACATATTTTTGTTCCCATAATAGATATATATCTGCTATTTTATTTTAGCTACTTTAGTGAAAAGTAGTGTCTCAAATTTATTTTTCACCTACTTTCTAAAAGAAACAGTAGGTATGTGATTGTTGGGTCCTTTTTCTCTCCAGTTACCAGCTGGGAACTTTTGAAATAGAAGGTAAATTATGTTCCCACTGTCTTATCTTCGCAAAAAGATTGTGATCATATTGAGAAGGAGAGACCTAGATTAGCCCACTGGGAAAAGGCAGGCTGAACTCCAGCACTGCACACTTGTCCTGTGGGAGCTGTTTGCTGGGAAGTCTGTTTGCCTCCAGCCTGGCTTCTGCAGAGATTGCTGCTCACCTGCAGAGTTCAGACCCAGGGCAAAAGGGGAGTGAGGGGAAGGAGAGGGGGACAGTGGTGCTGCTGAGAGGGAGTGTGGGGTCACAGGAGAAAAGACCCAAATCTGTAAAGAACCAGGTTTATGGGTTCTGTTCCTTGAGGGACATCTTGTTTACCTGAGGAATAACACCCCAGAGTAAACCTGTGTCTGTCTGTTTCTCCTCTGGAGTGTGAAAGCAGAGCAGCATCCTTTAGGTCTCACCAGAGCCCAGCACAGATACAACTCTACATGTGCACTGAGGTTTTTCAGGGTAGTACACCATAACCAAAATGGTCAAAGCTGAGGGTCTTGAGTTAGCTTCAATTTAAGCCCTAACTCCTATTTTGGCACATAATGAACTCACATTTTTTTGGCAGGTGAATGTCCAAATTTGTAGAATCATAGAACTGTAGAGTGCAAGAAGTGCTCATCCCAACCTCCTGCCATGGGCAGGGACACCTCCCACCACACCAGGCTGCTCCAAACCCCTCCAGCCTGACCTTGACCACTTCCAGAGATGGGACAGCCTCAGCTTCTCTGGGTAACCCATGCCAGGCCCTCACCAAGGACTAACTCCCCCCAAGGCCCTGGAGATGATCAGCGTGTTTGAGATGTGGCTCCTCTTTGTATGGAAACACAGATCTGATAGGCTGGCGTGGTGACAGTGGCTGTGTGTACTGGGTACTGTGTGCCCTTCTCAGGCCTCATGCTGGTACTTCTCATTTCCCATAGCTGTGCCCTGCCACAGCACAGCACAGGGTGGACACAGGCTCCTCTTTTAGCTTTTGCCCCACAGCTGCACCTGCACAACTTCGGGGTGGTGCTCACAGAGCTCCTTTTGCTCTTTGCACCGAGGCGTCGGCTGGGTGCTGCTGAAAACCCCAGAGCTGCCCTTTGTCTTGGCAGGAGGAGTTTGGAATTCTGTGGGGTCAGGCAGCAGTGTCCAGCATGGATCTGGCTTCCAGCTGAGCCACTGCCTCTGCCACCAGCCTTTGATGTAGCAGGGCAGAGCTGCAGCTTCGTGCTGGGTCCTTGGCAGCAGGAGAGGAGGTGAGGCAGGAGGGAACAGTTGGATGTGAACATGAGGAAACAAACAGAAAAATAGCACATCACAACTAGTGTAATATACTTCAGTATATTCCCTGCTTGTACTGTTTTCCCAACTTTTGTGCTTGCCTTAAGGCTTTTAGAAAATGCAGAGTTTTTAAAAGCATGACTGGCAAGTTTTTAATCAAATCCTGGCTAACCTGTCCTTTTGGTCTAGTCTGACATGATTTTCTCCAGTATTTATCTTCCAGCACATCTCTCCATCTAGTTTTGAACTGTTGTAAATTGAATTTCATGTAGTTTCTTCATGAGGTTATTTTACAATCCAATATCTAAGGCAGAAACCCTCCCTTTTTTCTACCTCTACACCTAAATTTGACTAAATATTTTTCTGTTTCTCCTTTAGCTTGGTGTTCATATTAAGTTATTTATTTGTCTAATTCTCCCCATGAAAAGCTTTATTTTTACTTTCTCCTAATGATTCCTTATACATGCATTTAATTTCCATGGAAGTGCATACAACAAAAAGGGCTTTTTAATTTCTTTTTGCTAGAACTTACGGAAGAAGCTGAGTGTCTCACATCAGTCCTTTCCTGGTAATGCTGGATTTTTAACATCAGGATGAAATCCTGATAAAAAACCTCCCTCCATCCTCTGCCTGTAAATTACTAGGAACAAAAATGTTTACATACCTGCTCTTGCCATCATTTATGCAATCTAATTCTACAGAGCTGGGACCACCACTCTATAAATTTCAATTATGCCATTAGCAATAACTCTTCACTGCAGTAATTGGTACACTCACTTTATCTAATGGAGTATTTTCCCTCTAATTGACTTCAAATTTATCATATGAATGTCAAAGCCAAATTTTCCTATAATAACCTATTATCTCTGCTGTTCTACCTCACTACACTCACAAGAAACAGAGCAATAATAATCCTTTGGGATAATGAAGGACAGAATTCATTCATAAAGTGCCAAAAAGAATGGCAGCTACCTCTTACCTGTCAAAACCAGAAACTTTTAATATATTAATTTAATTAGACTAGTGGTCCCCTTCACATGATATTTTTGCTCTCACTGCAATATAAGAATGAGCCCAGATTTTGCTAGAAAATGAGAATATCTAGTGTTTAGATGGTAGACTTCCTATCAACATGTTTTTAGACAAGTATTCTGTTATCAGAGGCTTTCCAATTTCTCTCCTCACTCTGTAAGTGTAATCAATTGCAGCACAAGAAATAGGCTATTACACCATGACACAGAAATGGCAAAGGCACAAAGAAAAGACTTTTTAATGTGTAAATTAATTTTTGAGAATAAATAGGAGCAGGGGGTGAGAATGATGCAAGTGTACTCATCAATCCCATAGATTTTATATAGGATCAGCTAAAACTGCATTACCATATCAAGTTCCAGGATAGAAATTTATTGCTAATTAATTCTGCAAGTCTAGGTTGCTGTAAAAGTAAATTTTTAACTTTCTGTATTTTTAAATTTCTCTCTGTTTGAAGAGATTTCAGGACATTTTCTGTAAGATGTGTGGGTTTGGTGCTGTTTCTTGTTTCTGAGGCAGAGGAAATGTCTCATGAGGCCAAAGTGTTGCTGCACCAGCTGTTTTTGGGATTGTTGTGCTTCTGTCCGTCAATGACCAAGATCACTGGCAAGCAGTCATCAGTGACAAGTTTGCATCCCTACCTCCCTTGAAAGGTAATTTTAATGCTGAGATTTTAGGTTATGCATCAGCTTGTTCCTCAGAAATGTGATAAAAGTTTTTGTTTATGGTTATTGTAGGTTTTTTGGATGGAAGTACCATTAGTGAAGAGAGTAGCAGGATCCAGAATACCTGCAAACATGAGGTAGACATGGCAAGCAGTCATGGAATGTTACTCTGACAAAATCTCCAGCAAAGAAAAGGATAAAATGAGGTGAAATGAGAAGCTATGGTACTGTCAGGGTTTAACCCACAGCAGCTAAACATCACAGCCTCTCTCCCACCTCCCCCCACCACAGGGGGATGAGGGAGACAGCTGGGGGACAAAATAAACTAAAATTTGTGTGTTGAGATAAAGATTTAATAGGTTTGATAGGACACAAAAGGAAGGAAAAATAGTAATAACAATTACCACAATAACAGCAATAATAATGATAATGACAAAAGAATTGGAATGTTCAAAGCAAGTGATGCACAGGGCAGTTGTCACCACCCACTGACCCATGCCCAGCCAGTCCCTAAGCAGCCACCCCAGCCAGTTTTTCCCAAGTTTTTGGGTTCAGCATGATGCCATGTGCTCTGGGATATCCCTTGGTCTTGGGATCAGCTGTCCTGGCTCTGTCCCCTCCCAGCATCTTGTGCCCCCCAGCACCCTCACTGGTGGGGTAAAGCATAGGAAAGGTCTCAGCTCTGTGTGATCCCTGCTCAGCCATAACTAAAACATCCCTGAGTTATTAACACCCTTTCCAGAACAAATCCAAAACACAGCCCCATACCAACTGTTAGGAAGAAAATTAACTATCCCAGCCAAAACCAGAACAGGTATTCGTCTGTATATGCCATCTGGCCATCCTTTACATGGATTTATCTGAGGAGTAGGAGTTTAACCTACATAAGCTGAATATTTTCTGCTTCTTCAGCCAACAAAAATGTTCCAGGTGAAAGCAGTGGGTGTTTAAATTCTTATGTGGAACAGCAGAAGGAGGTAGAGGTTCCTGAAGTGAGTTGGAAGCATTCAAATATTCACCCTGTGGGTGCAATCTTGGCTATTTAAATACAGTATCTGAAAAATAAAGGTTTGTAAAATAAAAAAAAAGAAAAGTCTAAGTGTAGCCCTGTTCCTCAGGAGTGTGCTGCTGGCAGAGGATGGCATTCCTTCCTAGTGTGAGCAAAATTATTTACCCAGAAAATACAAAGTTAAAATCTGTTGTTACTTTGAGACATAATTGCCTCAGACCCACCTCACAGTTTGCCACTATCCCTTTTTAAAAAAAAATGGTCTGAAAAGAAACACTTGACATTAAAACACAAATGGGAGTTTATCAAACCAGCAAAGTCCTCCTGACACAGACAGAACATACCCTGCCATACCTCATCCTTCCAGCTGTGGGTAAAACAAGGCACATTTGTCCAGTTGCAGCTTGGCTGCTCTCCTTGTGTCTCCATGAGCAGCAGGGATGGTGCTGCCCCACTGACACAGACCACAGCAACCCCTAATAGTCACAACCTTCCAGTGACCTTTCTGAGAATGCAGGGCCAAGCACAAGGTCCTTACAGGGTAAATCCTGAGCCAATCAATGCTGTTTAGAATCTGCACTCAGAATTGAAGGCATTTCCATGATCTGTGGCATTTTACCCTTTAAATTTTGCTATAGCAATTCATTTAGTGGCTTGTACCATTCAATGTGTATGGATGCTAGAGGTTTTTTTTTTTTTTTTNTTTTGTTTTTTGTTGGGGTGTTAGTGTCTATAATAACTGTCCCCAAACTTTTTTCTCAGCAGGAAATGCCAAGAAGTTCCAAAGGATACCACAGCTCTGCTGAAGACTCTGATGAGAATGACAGGCCACAGGATAGTTTTCACACTTCTTTGGCATGTGGGTGTCAGAAAAGGTATTTCCAGTGTTTCTAACACCCCAACAGAATTTATACCCTCACCCATGGGGCTGCCCTGAAATTTAACTGCTCAGGAACATTAGGTATCACTTGGTGTACTGAGACCTTTATGCATTGATTAATTTGGGCTGCCTTGGTCCTATAGCTTGTGACCTTTGTAGAGTTTGCATTTAATTTAATCCCATGAGGCCATTGTATTGAACAGAAAGGACAAAACCAGTCTGAATTTCTGTTCATCTGAAAATGTGTTGACAAGGGACTTTTCTGTCTAACAAAGTCTTTTCTCAGTCAGAACTGATGAGAAGCAGATGATATTGCCTTTATTGAGCAGATTGCACTCTATAACATCTATCTTAAACAATTTGGGGTATGCCTTTTGATGCCAAAAGTGAATATTTATATCCTAAGGTGACACAATTAGTTCTTAATATTCATTCTTTTTAAAAGGAAACCCCAAAAGATTGGCCCAGATGTCTCAGATAATTACTCACAGAAATAAAGGTAATCTGAACCTCAAGAACTCTATGAGTTATTGAGCCAGCTTCAAACACTTCCAGAAGCCAGATTTTCCTATATCCCCATTATTTTACTGGGTAATGCAAGTATTGTCACTCCAATGATAGGTGGTTATAATGTATCTGCAGACTGTTGGCAGAAGAAACAATTTTAGGCAATTTTAGGGGAAATGCTCATCAAACCAATTTTTTAGTGTTATAAAAATCAAACTGAAGTGAACATTCATTTTCAAAATGGTAAATGTGGCTTATATTTTTCCTAAAAATATAGAAAGAACACCTTCAATGCACACAGTGCATAAGTGGATAAAAGTTCAGAAGTTTTATTTATTTTGGGCTTGCCCAGATATATTAGATTGTGAATTTAAAGTTTGTGTAAGCTTTGGAGGTCTCCTTCTTGCCTTGCCCTTTTCAGAATTTTTGCCCTCTTGAAATTTGATTGTTTCTTTTTTCTTTGTACAACCAAAAAGATGGGGGTGGTAGCTGCCCTAGAAACCTTCCCTGCCAGTATAAATGATAAGTGGAATTACTAGAGAGTTCTTGGTCAGGAGAAGGGCTTTAGACATGAGAAATGAAAAAAATAAAATCACAGAAGGAGAGCATAGGTATATTAGTTCCATTTTGAATTCCAACCAAAATATGATGATAGTTTGAGTATAACTGCACATGAAGTACAGAAAGCATCCATACATTTCCCTTCCAAGGAACAGAAATATTGTTGTTTAGTAGTAGCCTTGCATTTCTCAAGGAAGGTCCAAGCATGTGACATAGCCCCAAAATAATTTAATACCATGCTGGTAACAAGGTATTTCTAGCAGAATGAATCAGGGCTTGCTTGATCTTACAAATTCTTACAAATAAATGTGTTTCAGTACAAGGTGTGCTCAAAGCCAGGCTTCTGCTGTGCTGCAGTTTGCTGTAGGTTTTTACCTTTTCACTTCCTCAAGAGCAAAATGGAAATTGTTTGCCCAAATCCTGCATGCAGCTTTGGAAATATCAGTTATCTCTTAATCTTAGTTTGCCAGAGGGCCAAGAGACTTCCATCAGTAAAAAAAATGACTGTTCCTCAGTTGGTGTGGGTTGAAAGGACAAATTGAATTGACATTTACTTTCTTTAAAGCTTCAGCTATGTGATATGTCCCTTTATCCATAAAATCCTGTCTTAAACAAGACTGAGGTGGGAACCCCAATTTTGCACATTAAAAAAGAGAACAAAACACAACAAAGAAAACAAACCCAACCAACCTGCCAAAAATCAACCCTCCAGATAAATAAATTAGATCTACTGTAGCTGTGCCACTGTGATTTTAGATAAACTTGTTAATGTCAGAGTAAGGGGCATCAGTGCTCATAAGTATAAAACAAAAGCAGCCTGTTCAGACTGGTTCAGGTGACTTCACCCTGTTATTGTTGAATAACTGCCTGAGCAAGATTTGCAATGCATATCTAATATGATCTAATATTGATCATCCATAGTTATAGATCTGTCTTTTTGTGGCAGTGAGTTTCTGCAGATTGAAGGGACCATCTTGGACTTCACTAAGCTGCATACCCAAACAGGAGAGAATGAAAAATTCTCCATTTCTGTGCACTGCAGAGGTTGAATTAAGCCTGGGCTATGAAAAAAAGGAATCCATTAACACATTTCCTGAATTTCTGGTTCTGTATGAGTTATTAAATGGAAAATACAGTTTTAGAAAGGCTTACAGGTATCTCTTTATTGCAGACCTTTGTGGAGACTGAAATAGGGAAACATTTCTCTGGGAAGCAGTGCCAGAGAGGTGTTTGAAGTGGCTTTTTTTTATAGTGCTGAAATGAAGGAAGACCAGTGAAGAAATTAGTTTCCTATGAAAAAATAAGAAATATACTTGATCAGATGTTCAAAGACTGGCCATTACACACCCAGAATATTATCTCATCTGTGAAAATCTGCATGAGCTGAGCTTTCTGAAGACCTTCTGATGCTTTGGATTGTTTAAAAAATTTTACCAAATCTTGGGACAGAAGTGAAACTGAGAGAGACACATGACTGAGATAGATCCTGCAACTTATGCCAGCAAAGGACATTTACTCCTGCCTGTTCCATCTTCATGCAGATGTTTCAACAGCCTGGTTTGCTGTCACATTCCTGGCTTCACTGGACCCTTGGCAGTGCTGGGCTGACACCCCCACTCCTGCTGCAGGGCATTCCTGAATGGTTTTGGTTCCAGCTGCTGCCAGCTTGACCAACTTACATCCTTTGTTTTGGCAGGAGATTCAACCCACAATGAAGCCCCTGAGGTGCACTGGAAAGGCTTTCTCCTCCTCCTCCTCCATTCTCCTTCCTCTCTTGGGTCCTGTGCTCCACAATCGTGTGCCTATGAATACGTTTATACATATAAGTATTTTTCTTTAGCAGTGTGAAGAAAATACACTCTTGTGTAAGTATTTGCCAGATTGAGTCTTAAATCTGCAGTGCAGTGTTTCCCTGTGCTGTTGAATATTTATCACTCTTTCCCCCAGGGAGGGTTGTATTTCAGGGAAGAGCTGAGTTGATATATCAAGGCTGTGAGTGTTGCCAGCACTTCACTGTATGTGTAGTACTGCAGAATAAAACAGGGCACCAGTGCAGCTGAACTTCTCCCTGGTGTAAGTATTGACAGGATCATCCCCCTCCTCCTACAAATGTTCAAGGAAGGAAAGAGAAAATATTGATTTGTAGAAAGAGATGCTGAATGAAAAAACTCCATGAAGTGTATTAAAATACTTGGAAAAATTACTTTCTGTCTGAATGCCACAGCAGTGCCTGAGAAACTTTTTTTGCAACTGAAATAGTGTTTACTACCTAACATGTTGCTCAGGAAATGTGCCAGCACCACGAAAATAGCATTGGCACTGGACCATCTCTTCATCTGTGATATTTATCATGGAGCAATGTTCAGGATCTTGACTGTGAGTTCATGCTGTGGAATACAATGAATGTAATATTGAGGAAATGGCAGAGCAGATATAGTTGGGTTCTGTAATCCAGTGCAGCATCCATCACAGTGTGAAAAGGAGAACTGCTGATCCTGAGAGGCAACAATATATGGAGCAGAAATGTTCCAATTATTTTTTGCTGGATTGAAAAGAAATGCATAATTTCTCAACTGGGGAAAAATCATGATGAAGTAGATTATACTTTTATTTATTGTCAACAGACACAAGAGTCTGTTGCCATAAAACCTGTCCTATGTCTTGCAAGGTTTCTAAATCCAGCTGCAGTTGTTTCTTACTGACAAATTATATGAGGTGGCATGAAAGGCCAACAAAGGAAATATTTCATTAAAATAATATTTTATATTCTGTAATTTGAAGAGAAAAAACAAACATGAGTGTCTTTTCAAGGGTAAACCATGAACCTATTATTCATGTTACTGTAGTGATTAAATGAGGCTTTTCAATAATTTAAATGGACTAAATAATAATCAGATTTTAAACAAAGAACATTTTATTATGACAGGTGTAGGTCAGTATGTTTCTTCCATGAATATGTCATGTTGTACTCATGTTGCTTACCCCAAAAAATACAAATAGATGTTGCAAAGAAACAGAACTACATCACCTCTTTATACTCAGCTTTACATATGACACTGTATGTCACAGTTTCCTGTGCAGGTAAGTGACAATACACGTCCACAGTCAGTAATGCATTCAAATTTGTGTGCAAATAGTGCAAATTTGTGAAAAAGCTCCCATTTTAAAATAAATATCATGTGATTTTGCAGGAAGGTTATTTGTTCCATGTGTGCTGATATATCAACAAACTATGACCTCTGGCTCAAGCAAGCATTTGACATGCAACTTTTGCAGTTTTGGGTTTTCTGCATTTTGAAGGCAAATATATTTGAGATCCATAGTAGTATTTGTATCTATAAGATATGTTTTCCTCAGGGTGGAGAAAAACTCAGCCCCTAGATCTCAAGATGGGTAGAGGAGCTTTGCTTGCAGAGGAAGGCTTTAGGCAGTCCCTTTGCAGTGCAATTTTGCATTCTACTGAATGAATTACCATACAATGAGCTCAGGGTGCCATTTCCCAGGTGGAATGGTGCACTGCACCTGCCTGCTTCTCCAAGCATCAGCTGCAGGCTGCTCTCAGACCTGAGGGGAGACAGGAACCTTTGCTCTCATTCTCCACATGAAACTCCGTGGTGCTTTTTGTTTTGAGTGTGACAGAACACCAACAGAGTGAGGGGATTTTCTCCTCAGTGGTTCCCACCTCCTTGCTGAAAACACTTTGAGGAGGGAGCTCCTGAACTTGTTAGAAATCAGGGACAATCTCCCAGTGATTGTAACTGGTGTCAAATCAAGTCTCAGGTGGACAGGGTGGTGGTATCATGTGCAAGAGCAGAAGATATTACTGTACCACCTTTCTGGCTGCCCACGCTATAAAAAGTGCTCATTATTCTCTTCTCCCATTGATTCCCCAAGTTTTTTATGGGCACTTCCATAAAAGTGATGAAAAGTAATGAAAACCAGGATACAGATATATATTTGAATGCGTATGTTAGTGAGTATTTATTTAAAGTTTTATAGTGATTGCATAAAATCCAGGGAAGAGTCTCCAGATGTTAAATACACTGCACCAATTCAGTGAAGTACTGATATATATTAGCATCATTGTCAATTGTTATGAGCACTAACCAATTCAATCTTTCATTGCCCATTGTGCTTGAGTACTTTGACTTAATGATCCCCATCCTAGAGAGAACTCTATTAGCATTTGCAGATGTCTCTATAAATGTAGGGGTGAGAAAAGCTTTAGGATGTGAAATAATCAGGCTATCTACTGCTAGTCTCTTGCTGTTAGTGGAGTATTTGAAATCCTCAAATTGGTTTCTTTTGAATGAATACTGAATTTTAAACTCCTGCTTGCAATTCTTTGTCACTCAGTTAATCGAGCATGCTTGAGGGTGGCTAAATTTCATCTTCAGGAAATTCACGTGTTTTAGAGATTCCAATTTACATCCCATAATTAGAGCCTCATGAGAGCTCTGAAAGGGTGCTAAACTTGTTACAATGCTTGATCAATAATGTATTGCAGCTTAACTGTTGTGCAGAAAAGGCTGCCCTTCGCTAGTCCAGGTGTTTTATGAACAGATGCTTCCTTTTAGGATCTATACAAGCCTTTTTTATTTTTTCTTTCTTATTTGAATACAAAAATCTGTTATACATTTTCACTGACCTCTTAACTATCTATCAGTTCCACAGAATGGGCTGCATTAATGAAACTCTAATGTTCAAGGTCAAACTGCTGCAAATAGTAATTTAGCACTGTGCAGAGTCCCAGATGATGTCTGTGTGTAATAAGGCACAAGAAAGCTCCAAGGATGACATTTTGCCCAAACAATCTGCTCAATTCTGTTGCTGTATCAGGGACTTCTGCTGTCTCTGCAATGTCATCTAAAGTTTCCCACTGTTTTAAAACAATTCCCATTGTTTTAGAGGCTTTTTCTTTTTTTCTTTTTTTTTTTTTGTGCATTTCAATTATGGCTTCTATTCAGCACTACTATTTAATTCCTGAAAGTTACTTCAGTTTGACAGTCTCTGATTTAGCTGTTATCTATTTCACAGCAATGTCAAGAGCATCATGATAAAGTGGGCAACTTTGATTGAATATAAACAGGATCTGGACAGTTCAATAAAAGTTCCTTGCATGTTTAATTCCTACCTGTCAGTGTATCACCAAAAGCACATAAGAAGATTTATTATGATCTTGGTTCTCTTCCTTTAACTCACCTAAATGCAGTCCATTAATGGCTTTATGTTTTATGCATATTAATTGTGCTGCATGCTATTTTTGTGTGGCAAGGCAAATTAGATTTGGATTGAAAATATTTTTAGCCACATTTGTGCATTATAAGAAAATATCTCCTTCATAAAGGGCCCAGATGAGCTCTGCAGGTAACTGAAATGTTAATGAACTTCTCAAAACCATGTCAGTTTGCTGAGGTCCTCATTGTATCAATTGTTTATTGCATGAATAGGATGTAAAATCATCCAGCTATATTTTTATACCACCTATTTAAATCCATGGCCTTGTTGTGGATAACCTGATGAGTCTAAAATTCACATTTCCTTTTCTTTGATTGAAATTAACTTTTCACTAATGTAAGTAAAAAGAATATCAAGTCAGTATTCCAAACTGTTACTCATTGATGGATGTTTCTTCAAGTTGATGTGTACAAAATATGCAAAATGGGTATTTTAGACATCTTCATTTGAGAGCCCCATCTCTATATTTTCTTTGAAGACACAACCTGTCTTCACCATGTATTTTGTTTTGAACATTATTTGACGCTGGTTTTGTGCTACTTCCAACAATGGCTGACATCTTCTAGATCTTTGCAGGGCTGTTTTTGCTTTATCCTTGGTGGGAGCAGGGCTTGTTTTTGTTAAAATTCTCTGGTTTTTGTTTTTTTTAACAGGAATCTTTGGATCAGTCAGCAAATTCACAGCCTCTCAAGTAGCAGGGACACTGCAGTGATTCAAGACTCAGCCTGTTTGGGGCTGCTGCTTAATTAGAGGTTACAGCTGCATGGAAAGGGTTGGGTTAAATGACCATGTTATTATTATTTTAATTTCCCCATGAATGCACAGCCCATACCTTGTGTTTTATTTGTTACCTAGACAGCATGGAATGATATGGACACTAAAACTGGTCCAGTGGAACACTGGCAGGTAGTATTGGAACACAGCTGGACCCTGAAACCAGAGCAACAAACACCTGTGTACTGTTACCTTCTATTTGTTGCACATCTGCCTCTCTGAGCTGTTCCTCTAAGAGCACAACATGATATCACCAAGCAGAAATGTCCAAGGTACAGTCTGATAACATTTCTGCATCCTGTTCTCATTTGATCTCTCCTTCATTAACAGTACAAGCAGAGCACTGGAAAATCCAGCTCTTCCTTTATAGACTTGGATTTTCCTGATAGGCTGACTCTTTCTAAATGCTACACCATCAGGGCTTAATTATAAAATAATTACAGTGGGTACATTTTTCATCTGCTGTGAGTACCATTTTCACTGTTTTATGTTCTTTTGAGAGTCTAAGTACTTGAGTCTGAGGAAAATGAACAAAAGCAATAAGACTTGAAATACATTTGTATTTTTCTTTTAAATTAGCTTTTTTTTTTTTTTCTTAAACACAACAAACAAGTTCCCAGCTGATTAGAAGCAAATTTGAAGTCAGTTTAAAGATGAATGGCCTTTTCTTCTTACCTTTAATTTTGTCTGAAACTAGCAGATGAGCTAACTGGAAAAACACTTTTTTTTTTTTTTAAATTGACTGCCTATGAACTTGCCCAGTCCATTTTTAAACCTGCTGTTACTGTCTGCTTTGACAAGCTTGTGTCAACAAATTATAGCCACGTAAAAAAGGACCTGCTTTTATCTGAGTATCTCATGCCAGAGTGTTTCTCATTCTGCTGGTAGGAGCTTGGTGAGTGAAGATTCTCCACACTGTCAAATGCTGTCCATGGCTTTGTACACCTCAGTCAAGCTCTTCCCCAGAGCAGTGTGAAGTACATTTTATTTATTTAATAGGTGTTACAGGCTGTGAGATGATAGATGTTTGTGCTTTTCAGCAGCTCTTATATTAATGCACTATTTGGAAGTGAGGATCTGGCAGAGCTGGGCAGCAGGATCAAAAGCTTAAAACTGGTATTGCTAAAAAGACTTGTTGGTTAGCAAAGTGCTCCTTAAGGAAGAGCCTCAGCAGGGAAAATTCTGCCTGGCAGGGAAAACTGGCAGCTTAGTGGCTCATGGAAATAATTTCAAATTTATATTGTAAAATTTGGTGAGTTGGTGTCTGATTAAGCTGTTAAAGATTTGCTCCTTCATTCATCCCTGAAAGGAGATTGTAGCCAGGTGGGAATCAGCCACATCTCGCAGGACACAGCAACAGGACAAGAGTGGATAACCTCCAGCTGCACCAGGGGAGGTTCAGGTTGGTCACCAGGAGGAATTTCCTCACTGAAAGGGTCCAGCACTCCAGTGAGCTGCCCAGGGGATTGGTGGAGTCACCATCCTTGGAGGTGTTCAGGAAATGATGTAACAGTGCAATGGTTTAGTTGACAAGGTGGACTTGATGATCTTGGGGTCCTTTTCCAACCTTAGAGATTCTGTGATTCTATGCCCTTTCCCTTCCTTTTCTGCTGTGTCCTTGGCACACTGCATTTCTCCCTGCAGAAGCCCCTTTGGGGCACTATTTCCTGTGCTATTGCCATCCAGGACCCAAATTTCTCTGCTACAGCACAAAGGAGAATAGGAAAGATGGAAATTAATGAAATAAATAGTTTGGTAGCAGTCAGAATAGTGTTGCAAAATAAGAGAGCTTGTTATTCTTTCAAAGCTTTCTTTAAGCTGAACACAGTTCTGCTGCACTCAGAAAGGCTGAGAAGTGGTGAGAACCAATAGTATTGAAAGGACAAATAAGGATGGATGATTTTTTTTTAGCTTTTTTTTTTTTTTTTTTTTTTTTGCACAGAAGTTCTCCATCTGCAGCTCACAAACCACCTGTGAAATGTAGGAGGTTTCTGCTGGGTTGCAGCCAGAAGCTCTTGTGTGCTCATGACGTACACTACGCCTACTCCTAAAATTGTCTCGGAATCAGTGTCACCAAAAATTCCAGGCAAATGAAACCTCCTGGGTTGCACTTATCCAGGGACAAAATGCCATCCAAATGGGATTCCTCTCCCTGCATCCCACAGCACAGGCAGCACAAGGAGTCATCACACTGAATTCAGAGGGATGGGGCAGGGGTTGAGAGCAGAGGAAGGGAGATCAGGAGTGGATGCAGAGGTGATCTGATACCAAAGTAAAAGGGAGAAGCCAATTCTTTGGAGTGGCACTGGGATCAGATGAGAGATTAAGGGGAAAAGAGAGACAAGGAGGGGGCAAAAGTTGAACAATTGTTGATCTGGTAAAGGTTTGGGAACAGGAGAGGGAACCTGGAAGTGGCTGAGCCAAAGATGGAAACAAGGTATTGGGCTGGGGCTGTGGGGAAAAAACTGAGTAATATCCTGGGATGATGGTTGGCATGTGAAGACACAGGAGGAATAGATCTAAATAGTGTGTGAGTTTGGGGATTAAGGTTATTTGATAATGGCATTTGAAATAGGCTTTAAAATCCTAAAGAGAGGAACTGAGGACCAGGAAGAGGCAGAGACATGAAAAGTGAGGCACAAAAGGGTCCTTTCAAACCTTTCAGGGAGCTCAAGGGAACCAAGTTTGTGGTTTCTTTTTTCTGCAAGTATCTGTGAAATCTAAAAGCAAAGTTTGCCTCTCATCCCCTTTTGAGAGTTACTTCCAAAGAATTAAAAATTGATAAATAATCTTAATAAACAGTGATAAATGATCATTGGAGTTGCAGATGTTGTAGAATACCAAATTAATGTCCATCCTCATATGGATATTAGGATAATATTGTGAGCAAAATTATTATTTTTTGCCTGTGTAATTTTTTACTTTTTTCTAGCACTCTCTAAAGCTTCAGGTGACAGGCAATATTTTATCTAAGGTCTCACCCCTCAAAACTTGATTTCTATTGAAACAAAGTAGAAGATGCTCAATTCAATGCTGTGTCACACATTCAACTGGCTCCTTATGTGTGGATGGAGCTGAGGGGAGAGTGCATCCCATCTGCTGGATCTGCAGTAGGAAATGATCTCTCACTGGGATTTAACAACCACAGGTACTGAAGAGAAGCTCTTGGTTATATTTATGTCTTATGCATGTGCCATGCCTGCTCTAATAATCACAGACCTTTCTTGTGCTGCCAGCTCCTACTTATGTGCATTCATAAAGCAAAATAACTCTTGATCTCCCAATCAACCTGCTTCCTGCAGAAATAAATGGGTGTGTTGCCTCATGCAAAAAAATTAGGTGGAAAAAACTCATGGAAAGTAACAATTAACTGAAAGGATCAAGTCATTTCAAATGGATGTCATTTGGTGGGGTTTTTACAGCCTTTAGATACTTGTGGGTTTTGTGAACTAATGAGGTGTTTGTGGCTGGAGAAGGGATGTCACAAGGAGGCAGTCCTTGGGAGCCAGCCTGGGTGATTGATCCATCCATTTTCCCCTCCAAGAGCATCACACACACACTAATGAGAGAAAATGTGCATCAAACTGCAGTTTCTGTTGGACTTTGGAAGCAAAATGGAGGTAGATAGAGAGAGGGAAAATATCAAGGGTGTTCAGTCATTCTATGATTTTATATTTTTACTCACTCTATTAAACATCTTTTTAAATTTTATTTTTATTTTTTAATAAATTCTTCTTTTTCTGAGGATTTCATAGTTTAACCCTGCATGAAATCTAGAAGGAACCTCCCCCTGCCCAGGATAAAATTTTAGAGTGGAATGTTTCCAGAAACCATAGGGAGCAGTGATGGGTGGAAGTGAAATGAAATTTCTTTTGACAAGAAGACGGCAAGAGATGAGACTGGAGAGATTTATGCATACTTTGGGATTAAAAACCTAAACTGATACATCTCATAGCTGTCTTGGGATGAGGCATTCACTCCCTATTTGCAGTGAGAAGTTACTTTAACGATTTTAACATTTACCCACCAAATTTTTCTCCTTGATATATAATTCAAAAAGCCATATCAACTCCTTGAAGGTTAGAAACACTTCCATTTTCATGTGCAAGTGGATCACCAGGTTGTTGCATCACTGTGCTCATCTCAGGGCTGGCTGGAAGGTTTTAGTCAGGACCAGCCTTCTGGGGCAAAAACATTTGTGTCAAGTCAGTTCTGGTGGAAGATATTTAAAAGAATGGTTTCTGATGCTGAGTCACAGTGCTGTCACAGCACTATTAATAATAAACTGGGAGAACATTTGTCTTGCCATATGGGATGGAAGTAGTCCAATGTCTGCCTTTGGTATTGGATGGCATTATATAATGTTGCAGCATGAGGCATAGACATTTTCTCTTCCCTCCTATCCCTCCTTGAATGCACAAGACAGATTTCAACTATCTTAAGGAATGAAGTGTTGTTAGAGAGAGTTGTCTTGATTTCTTTTGGGAGCTGTGGCAATTGTCAAGGATTCCTTCCCTGCCTCAGTCACTCATAAGGAGATTTAGTTAAACTGTGTTAAATTCGGTGCCCACGTTCATAGTCAGAAATAAAATGTCCTCAATTTAATTTGATTTAAATTACTTAGGATGGTACAGAAAATTTAATCAAGACATTTTCAATCCTTAATACAAATATCTAATGCAATTTAGCTAAACCACTTCACAAATTCATTCAAATTAACCCCTTTGCTCCCATGCTGACTGACTTAGTGTGCCGTGGACTCTTTTTAATATGGATTAATAACAGGCCAGTTATCAAGAATTCTGAAGAATTTTGGCACTGATCATGAATTCAGAATAGGCATTCAGGTGAAATTTTCTCTCTATACCTCTGTGCTAATATTTCAAACTGTACAAGACTTTGCCTGGTAGGCCAGGGAAGGGCAGGAATCTCAGCTCCTGGGATGGGCTTTATGAAGAAGCTACACAAAAAACACAAGTTTTGCTGGGCCCCACAAGGCCAGTCCAAGTTGCCCCTGCAGTACTCAGTGGCTCTCACTGTAGGACACATCTTACTGGGTTTCATTTAGGTTTCAGTTCCCCCCAAGAGCTCAAATTGGCCATTTAAGGTGTCTTTTCTGATGAATACCCCTGAACTCACTGTGCCCAGCTTTTAACAGGAGAAGAGTTCCTGTGTTGCTTTATATTTTCAAAAGTGTCATCCTCTACCTCCAAAAGATGTGATCACCTCCCCTCCCACCTCCTTCCATGCCTCCATCCTTTGTGTCACCTTTTTTCCATGTGTCACCTTTCCCTGGAGGAATACTTCGCCTTTCTCTTTTCTCCTCAAATTTCTAACATTGTTCTTCTCAGTAATAAATTCGTGCCAAATATATTTCATAGTATTCCCATCCCAAGTCATTTGGCAGCTGTTTTAAAAACGAGATTGTACAAGGATTAGCAAAGTCAACTATCTGTAAATATTGAAGATGACTTAACTAATGGGGAAGATGTAAGGCAACACAGTGAGTAAAGCAAATATTTAAAATAGAAAAGCAGTGGAATAGAGTTGCTTTCTGTCTGAATCAAATAAAATTCTTAAACAACTATCCCAGTAAAATAAAAAAGGAATAAAAATTCAGTTTATTCTTATGGAGAGATAAGACATGGGAGATAGATTTTAAGCTGAGGCATTTGCTATCATGCTTTAAACTATCACCCTCTCCTTTTTGTTAATATTGTAGATATCTTTGCACAGCACAGTTCAGACACTGCCTGTTTAGGTGAGGACTATAGCACCATGTTATTGCCAGACACTGATAAATCTAGTTTCCATGTCTGCTTAAAAACTGTACTGGGAAAGCCATTTAAATAAGGAAAAGTGAATTAGGATTTTATGATGTTTGAGAAAGCTGCAAACCTGAGATAAAGAATTCACCTTTTTTTTTTTCTTTTTTAATAGGCACAACATGCATCTCAGAATAAGCCTGTGTTTGCTTCACTGAAATGTGGTTTGAAATGAATGGGGATAGGAAATGGAAAACATCTCCATTTCTAATCATGCTGCTGTCTCATTAAGGATAGACAGCATCCTGATTCTAACTAAGAAACTATTCTTTTTCTGTTCCAGGAACCTCAGGCTGGCTGAGTGAAATGTTCCTTATAAGAGTACTTCAGTGCTAATGGCAATAACAATAAGGAAACCAGCAACTCAGTGCTGGAGGATGCTGCTGAGCTAACATTGACATGAGGGCAGGTAATTAGTGCTGCTGCTTCTATCAAAATTAGGGGGAGGAAAAAAATCAAAATGGAGTCAGTAGAGCAAAGGGGTTATTAAATTGAAAAAAAAAAATCTTATTTACACTCTGAATCCAGCTGAACTAAATAAACTAATCAATATGATGGACAAATTCTATTAACAGTAGAAAAAACCTGAATGAATAATTGAAGTACAACAAAGTAGAGTAAATATTTGGAGGACAGGGATAAACCTGACAGAGCCTGAGCTGGTCAGTCAGGTGGAGTTGCTGCTTTTCAGCTTTTCTCCAGCTCTCTAATCAAAGACATAATTCTGCATATTACCCCTTTCAGTGGTTTCTCTCTTGCCAAAATGAAATGGGGCATATGTGTGGGGAGGAAGAAGAGAAAAATGCATCTGTTTGAACACCAGATAGAACTTGACTCAGCCAAAGTTGGAGGAAAGCTTTGTGTCAGGCTTTTGCAGATCGTTGATTAATAATTCTAATAGAAAATGAACCTCTGTGGCCTGGGTTTCTTTTTGATGTAGCATCAATGACACTCAGCAGCTTAGAGCAATTATGAGTTTGGCACAGACTCTTCACTGAATACATATGGAAGCAGCCAACTGGTAGCTCTTTTTCCAAATCCCAAGCAGACTTTCTAGCCACAGAATGCAGTTGCTTTTTTTTTTTTTTCCCTAGCTTTACAAGCAGTAGAATTTTTTCTTCCAACTTTGAATGATGTTATTTGATTTAATGGACAATTTGGAACCTCTTGCAGGTCAGGGATGGGCTGTTTTTCTTTTTTTATAGTTCCTGGAATAATGACTTCTCCATCTTGATTGGAGCCTTTCAGGGCTTCAAATAAATTGGACCATTTTTCTCTCTTATGCTTTTGCCCTTGTATCTGGGGGTTTGGGAGAGGGATTGGGACTGGTTTGGGTGTAGTGGCCTGCATGCTGGGCAAAAGAAGAAAGAATGAGAATTAACAGGTTGGGTAAAAAAAAAGACTTTCCTACAGAATTATCTGTTGCAGAAAAAAAAAAATCTATTTTGCTCCCTATGCCTTTCTTTTTTTATTTTTTTTCCTTGCTGCAGTCAAATAAAATGCAGGGTTTAGTTTTTGTGTCAATATGAAAATTAATTAGCATAAATTGTAAACCCACTGTCTTTCTGAGAGAGCTGTTTCCTTGTTATTTCCTTTTAAATGGAATCCTAAAGGGGGGAAAAAAATCAGATACCATGTTATAAATATTGCATTATCTTTAACTGATTTATATTTATAAAGCTAATTCCACTTCTTAAAGCAATTCAAACAGGGAAAATGCTGTTCTGTTTAGGCTGGTTTACAAGTTGGATCAAGCATGCTGATGCAGTCAGAATGAACTGAGGGTTCTGGCCTGATTGTCTCATTTTTTACACAGCCTCTTCCCATTTTCTCATGTTATTTTCCTCAGTTTAGTAATATAACCAAGGGAATATCTTTGCTAAGAAAATAACTTCCTGCAAAATGCACATTTGAGAGGACAGCATCTTCTGACCTTCATGCATATTATATTGTAGCACTGGTCAGCTCAGAGCTCTGGCTCTGTGGAAATTTAGGCTTTGACATTGTCCCTGTGGAGCCCAGGACATGTGGATACTGGAGGCTTTTCCCAGGGTGACAGAATTGGCTGTCAGGATGCTGATCCTGCAGAGGTTTTGGCACAGCTGTATTTCCTGGTACCTTCTGAAGGCCATCAAGTTACAGCAGGGATTAATGAGGCCCTCCAAGAGCCCAGCTTTTAGCATCCCTTTTTATTCAAAAGGGGAGTTGGTTGTTAGTTTCCAGAGAGTAAAAGATGAGGATCTCTAATTGAGGTCTGTGGTGTGCCCAGCTCTTGCTGAGTGTGAGCCACCAGTAACAGCATTAAGGAGTTTTGTGAGCCAGAGATTTGAAGCTCTCCCCCAAGACAGGCCCTAGGTAGGAGCTGGTTGTACCAACTTCATCTTCACTGCCTCAGAGGCAGGACAGGAAATCGTAAATATGAAATATGAACTCAGAATAATCTGTAATTGATTGCAATTTGCAGCAGAGCAAGGGAATACAGGTGAGGTCTGGGATCTGGCATAGGATCTGTGACTCTGGGCTATTTTTTCCACAGGATGAGTTCAAATTGCAGTTCCAGGTACCCAGCCAAGCCACTCGGGTGATTAGTTCTGTAAATGTAGATTTTGTTGTGTGCTGAAGGAGATGGATTGGAGTCAGAACTCTGGAAATTTTCCTTACAAGACCAGCCTAAGGCTGAACATTGCTCTTCTTGTCTGGCACAGAAAAAGAATGGGTCTGTTTTGTCTCTGGAATCACACTTCCTACACTTAAAATTGTGAAATCACCCACCTTGAAGGCTGCTGAGGGGACTAACATTTCTAGAGAACTGACATTGATTAGACAGAAAACTGCACAGTTGTTCAGTGCATTGCTATCAAAGGAAAATGGATAAACCTAAATCTTCTGAAACAAAGACAAAGCAATCTTTTAAACTGCAGTACCTGGGGTCTTGCTGGAACCTCTTCCTTCCACCCATAGTTGTACAACTGAAAGAGGACAGGGTTAGGTGTGATATTGGGCAGAAGTTCTTCCCTGTGAGGGTGGACAGGCCCTGGCACAGGGGGCCCAGAGCAGCTGTGGCTGCCCCTGGATCCCTGGCAGTGCCCAAGGCCAGGTTGGACAGGGCTTGGAGCAGCCTGGGACAGTGGGAAATGTCCCTGCCCATGGCAGGGGGTGGAATGAGATGGTCTTGTTTCCATCCAGCCCAAACCATTCTGTGATTCTGTGACACTGCTCTGCCCCATCTGCTGCTGCTGCTTTAGTCTGTGGTAGAACTTCATCTTCATCCATGCTAAGGCAGGACCATGTAGAAGCTGTGAATATGCAAAAAGCCTCCATGAGAATTAGTTGCCAGTACTTTTGTCAAATTGTAATGTCTCTGAATGGGTGTAAATCAAATATTTCCACCATGCCAGGATGGGTTTTTGTGTGCCTGGATGTTTGTGTGTGGTGTAGTTCTCAGGCAGAGAATAAAGGGAAGGTGAGCACAAGTGTGCCTTAGATTAGTGCTGCTGAGGATGTGGGAAGGCAGACAGGGACCATCTGTTACAGAGCAGGTTCTGCTCCCCACAGGCACTAAAATAAAGTTTTCCTTTGGCTCACTGCTTTGCTTTTAGGCTCCCTAGGGTTCCAGTTTAGGACTGCCCTTTTGCTCATCAGCTAAGGATGTCTTTGATCCTAGTAAGAACAATGAAGTTTAAAAAATTTGTTGTTCCCACCCTTTAATTAGCCCCACTCTTTTCAAAAATACAGTTGGATACCATATCATTTTCCTAGATCAGTTTTTTGAGTCACTTATTTTATTTAATAATTCAGTGATATGTCCTATATAATATCTCATGTTGGATAAATTATTTTCTCTCTGGCACAGAAAGCCATTAGCCTTAACTATTTATTCAGTAACATTTTTGTTCTATTTAATGGTGTCCAATTCATCTCAGGGATTAGCAGTGGGAATACCAACCAAGCTTCTGCAAGTTTTTCCCACAGGTCCAGTAGAAGTTCATATTTTATGTAAAATATAGATTGTAAAATACAATATATTTTACAATTCTAATGCAGAGTTATTCATTGCCTATTCAAGAACAGGCATTTATCACAGCCCTGACTGCAGTAATTTCCCCATATCCCAGCCTAACTGCCCAAGGTTACAGTGGTCACAGAACCATTATTCTGCTTCCCTGTTGTGACTTACAAGCAGTTGAATTGGGATCAGAGCAGAGGCAGCAACAGATTGGCAAGGACACCTCACAGCCTCTAACTCACCAGAACTGTGTGAGCTCCGTGGGCTTTACAAGATCCACTCTGCACTAAATCCTGGCAGTCAGTCTCTGCAAGCCAGGTTTGGGTAAAAACTTGCACCTTTTACCTGCTGGGTTGAACTGGTGATGTGTGCCAGGATCAGCCCCACCTCTCCTGCTCGGAGGGTGCTGAGCTTCCCTCCCTGCTGCAAGTCATTCAAACCCATGCAGGGTTTGTGCCTCTGCCTGAGCCCTGAGATGTGGCATCTTCCTTCATCTCCTCATGCCAGAAACCCCTCCCCAACCTCACAGAGCTGCCACTTCCCAGGGGGACCCCCCACCACTGCCTGTAGCCTCTCCCTCTGCCTGTGTTTCCACTGCCTCCCTAGGGAACTGAAGGTGTAAACTGAAGGTGTAAGGAACTGAGCTTCCCTAGGGAACTGAAGGTGTAAAATGAAGGTGTAAAGAACTGAAGGTGTAAATATCTTTGTTGCCTCTTTTTTTTTTTATAGCTTTAATTTTCCTCCCCTCCCTTCTGCATTATAACCACTGATTTTATAACTGTCATAACTTCTGTGGACCATTTTGGTTTTAGAATGTGTGGATGTACTGTCTTTTAACAGAATTATTTAAAAAATTGGAAAAATTTCTAAAGACAACAAATTATTTTCTACTGCAATTAATTTCAAAATTCTAAGATATACCACATTCAATAAATATACTCTAAAATGGAAGTTCATGCACAAATAATTTTTAGGCAACTGGTGATTTAGTAACAGCAGAGCCTCACCAAGGGAGAAGAACTTTGTCACCACCACACACTCTAGATATCATGATCTGTGTGACTGCCATGGCTGTCTAAGCAGTCAGGTCTAGAGAGTCACTGGCTTCTTTATGTGTCAGCATCAGGTGGTGACTGGCAGTATCTTGGTCACAAATCTCATCCCTGCTTCAGCTCCCAGGACTCCTCACTCTGGGGATGCTCTGCAAACCTCTCTCAATTCCAGGCCATGGCAGAGATAAAGAGTTTCTTGTGCCTTTCTTTCCCTGAAACCTGCAGCGTTGTATCAGCTGCTTGCAACAATACAGCTGGAGCAAGCTAAATGGCAGGTTAACATATAAATCTGTGTCCTCAACAGCATTGGTACAGAGGCTGTCTGCTCACAGCTCTGCTGCTGGCTTCAAGTATTAACCAACTTCAGCTCAATCAACTCCCTTAACAATCTTAATATCCTACTGCTGACACCCCTCTGATAACAGCCTTAGAACCATCCTTCAGTATGGGAGGCTGACAGTTTTGGAATAGCAATAAATCAGCTTTTTCTGTCACCCGTTTATCTCAACAGTGTGAAGTTGCCAGAAGAGAAACCTGAAACCAGAAAGTGACTCTGCATGTAGCAAAATTACCCCTTCTTCCCTGTTCTGCTCCAGAAATGTGTCTCCTGGATTAAGAGTGTCTAGATAGAGTTGTGAATGTAATTGATTTTCTAGTTTGGCTAGTGAATTGAGAAATGAAAAAGTGTTCAGCTTGGGTCAGTGTGATCTGTTTGTTTGAGATTTTTTTTCAGCTGGCTGTCAGGTTTTTTCCTAGGTAAATTAAGGAATTCATCTGGTGGTTTCCTAGTCAAAAGCCACCCCAGTGCACTAATGTACAAGTCTTTGACTCATCTGCATACTTAGAAAGTCTCCATCTCAAATTTGAGATCCTGTTTGTTTTATTGCTGCTGGTTCTTTGTGCCTCTGATTAACTTCTTCCTTAGATTCTCAAAAATGAGAATGTCTTGCAGCATTCTCTCTCCCCTGAATTAAAGTCAATAATCACTTTTTCTGACACCAAAGATCACACTTTCACTCAGATTATTTCATTCAGGTTGCCTTCTATGACCTCCCCAGCTTTTCCCCATCTTATCCCCATCCCATATTTATTGATCACTATTTAATTCTGGTTTTCTTCCCTGTCTCACTAAGGGATTTCAGTGAGTCAGCCCTAATTCAGTGTTCCTACATAAAATATCACCCAGCTTGTGGTGTTTCTTGGGGTACTTGGTCAGCTGACACAGCATTTCAGTCCTGAACACATTTTCTTTCATTACAAGGATGCTGATAGTTGTGAAACTGTCTTTAGAGTTTGTTCTAGAAGACTGAGACCTCTAGATGAATTGATGCCATTTTGAAAGTCCCAAATATTCAGTCTTTAAGACAGAGATTAAAATTAAGCAGCTGTCAAAAACTAAGCTCTTGCATTTTGGTTCTCTGGGCAGTGTATTTAGTGCTTGTGAAGGGATATCCAGTGTCTACCATGGTGAAAAATTATTTGCATTGCATAAATCCTTTTACAAAGCTGAGAAGAAAGATGCTGAGAAAGACTTCTCTGAATCATCTGTAGAACAAAACATTATAAAATTTTTGCATGGCAGTATGAGAACCTTACATATCAACTAATGATGAGTAACTAAATCAGAAGCCCCTTGTCCTTAATAAGTGTTTCTTTTTGTCCTAATGTATTATTCAACGAGATAAATGCCAATCCCTCAGCTTGATAACTTGCCAGACAGTAGCTTAATATACTGCTTTTGTTGGAGAGCCATATTATTACTGCCTAATTTTCAAAATAGCAGTTTGTCAGGCTGATCAAACAGGGCTAATTTTGGACACTTAGAGTTTCATCTTCAGCGGTTCCTATTCCGTGATTGTAAACTTAGTCTCCAAGTGAGGGAGAGCTTCCTGTAGATGGCAATGTTACACCGGGATAAAAACACCTCAATAGCTTCACTCTATTAATCAGTGAGGAAAGGCTTTAATGGCAATCCCAGATACAGCTACTGAAACTGCTGCAGAGGTAAATATCTACAAACACATCATTAGCAGTAAAAGGATTGGATCACTGTTTGCTCTTATAGGGACTCATTGAGGAATTGTATCTGCTAGGGGCTTTTTACACCAACATTCTGTCTGGTTCAACAGCAGCTAATTTGTCCAAATTCTTACCTGGTTTAAACAGGTGACATCCATTTAATGGCATCATCATCATCATCATCATCATCATCATCATCTAGGAGAGCTGCTGTTGTTCCAGTTAAAAGCCTAGCAATCTGTTTGACCAGCTCTGGATCTCTCCTGACGGCAGCAGTAAAAATCTATGTCAGCTCTTGCCTGCTTTGTGGGTACCTTTTAATCAATTTATTTGCTTTTTCTAAATGTTTTGTTGAGTCTTGTTTTGCTTACCATATATTTTCATCAATTCCTTAGTATATAGGCTTCATTCCCATCAAATGCTTAATGTCTCTACATAAATATCTGGATTTTCATAGCTTCAGATAGACTATTCAAAGATTGAAAGTTGCACATATCTTTAAGAAGTTTTTGTTTTAAACCAGACACTTTCCCCTCACTTTTTTTTTTGAAGATCCTGTGCTGTTTGGGAAAATATTGAGTTATTGGAGATCAAAAAAAGTGAGTTGGGAATCCAGCCCATGTGCTGTGTGAGTTAAAAATCCAGTCACAGAGCCTGCATAGCAAGTATTCAAAGCACTATCCAGGACAGAGTGTTTATGAGCAATCATTATGCAGAAATATATGTGAACAAACCATCTGTTCTGCAACTTCAAATAATGAACAAAATGGCCAAAGGAGTCAGCACAAAGAAATTCTGTAAACTAGGGATGGCCCTAAATTAATCAAGTAAATTATTCACTGTGAAAATACATTCTCATACAGCTCAACAGGCATAGAACTGAAAATAGATTTCTTGAGGCCAGGTCTTGGAAAACTTTATACCACAGACCACTGCAGTTCTGTATAACCACGTTGTAACTTTATTTGCCATCAGTAAAACAGCTCTGGAATTGAGTTTTTTATTTGGAGGCCTGACTAACTGCCTGCAAGTCATGTAGCTGGATGTGATTGTTTCATTTACTGGGTGTCAAATGACTGCTCATTTGCAGATGATTGTGCACAGAAAATTATAATCATTCATTTTGACTCTGAATTGAAGTTTTTCTCTGAAAAGGTAGCCCACAGAAAAAATACCACGTGGAGAAACCTATACTTCAGCTGGGAATCTGTTTTGTCTTAAGTGACCTTTTGCAAGGATCCCATGGGTCTTCACTGCAATTTTGTTTGACCTTTTGCTAAAAACCAAGCTCTTCTACAACTGATATTTGGCAGAGTGATTACTTGAGGAGAGGTTCATTGGAAAAGACTTCCAAAGGCAGAGACAGGAGCAGGACAGTGGAGAACCAGCCACAGGACACAAACCTACACAGTGACTCAACACACATGCTGTACTTTAATTAGGTTTTTCCTTCACAGATGAAAATAAGTCAGTTTAATGGTCAGAAAAAGTGGATGGATTAGAGAATCTGACACTCCCAGCTGCCCCAGTCAATCTGCAGTGAGAAACTTAAAAAGTCTACATGAAACAGGGACACACTGTGTATGTGAAACAGCTCAGGTCTGGTAAGGCTTATTTTGGACACTCATATTTTATATAATTTTTATATTTTTTAACCCTTCTAATGGTAACAACACAAATGCCTCTAAGACACCTGGCCAAACCTGTGCTTTTGTGACTACAGATCACATACCTGACACAATCACACTTTTGTTTTGGCACTGTGATTTTATTACAGCATGGACCAAACATTCAGGGTTTTCTTCCATCTGCCAGGTTCCAGACCAATTCTCCTACAGTGGTGTCAAGTTTAAATTTTTTTATCTCCAGTATGTGGATGAATTTGCATGAACAGCAATATGAAGAGAATCAGTTCCTTCCCTTGTTTCTGTCTGAATGCTTTCTTGTGTTCATGGAAGTATCACTGGAAGGGACAACTATAAAGTGATATTTCTGCTCAGCATAATTGGAGTTTCTGTCTCTTTCTTGATTGTATTCTGTAGTTTCCTTGCCTGCAGTGGACTGACTAGTTAAGATGTGAAGCTCCCTACCAAACCCCATTTTTTTCTAAAGCTGTTTTCCAGCTATGGTCTGGCTGTGGGCAGGAGCTGGAGGCAGAACCCACCACATGGTGTGTGAAAGTTGAACACAACCCGTGGGAACAGGGGATATTTTCTTGAGAAAGGGCTGGGTTGTGTTTTTTTTTTTCATGCTTAAGTAACCTTGAGATTGTAATTTGCTACATTCTGATAAAACAGTGAAAAAATCAAGCTTTTTGCAAAATTGTTATTCCATTTTGTCTATGTACTTAAACCTTGAAATTTTTGACAGATGTCACAGCACCAGTGAGTCATTAAATTCACTTTTGGCCTAATCAGCAAATGTGTGTCCTCCCTTGGGCTGGGTTAGAATTGAGCCCCCAAGACCAGCACAGCAATGGTCTCCAGAGCTGCCTCGCACCACCAAGCACTTTTTTGGACAACTCTAATACCTTTAGTGCCAATGATGTAGAAGGATATGAAGGAAATTAGAAGCTAACTGGTCATAATACATATTTATAATATGTCACAAGGCTAATTTAAATAAGAGAGAGGATTTCCTTTGTTATCAGTGAGTTTTAACTTGGGGAAATAACTATGAAACCAGGTAAAGATGAGAAATCCATGACTAGCAGCCTCTTGATCCTTTATCTGAAATTTGAAATCAGTCTCCTTATTTCTTTCTAGAATAATGTGATTATTTATCTCTTGGAGCTGAGCCACTAATTCAGGGAACAAGGGATGAATTTAGCTTTCTGTTTATGGATGGTCCTTTGAGATGAGATAATGCTTTCACACAGCTTATCACTTGGTTTTCTTGAGTGTTGTTTTATTTTTTTTCCCCATTTATTTCACTCTTTTCCCAGTGAATGGCTTGTTTGGTAGTCAATGATTTGGTAGTCAATATTAGACATGCAAGTCTTGGTTCATTGTGATAAGTCACACAATGCTGCAACTGTCTCTGTGTTGAATAAACACAGCACAGGAGAAGAGGCTGAGGCTGTCCCCAGGACTGTGAAAGTCTCAAGGAGAAACAGCAGCTTTGAAAAGAGAAAGGGACAGATAGAAAATGTTCAAGCTGTTGTCTTGGCTTCACCAGACAGGCCTTGCCTAAAGCATAATTCCTTGAAAGTTTCCTACTGTAAGGTTCATTGGGAGGGTGCAGAGCTCATCCATCATATTCACTGGCATATTCTGTGCAGGAATTGCTCTGGGAGTGAGATCCTCATAGATGTACAGCAGTCAGGCTGAGACCTGGATCATTTCTGGCCTGAGCTTTTAGGAACAGTGTGCCCACAACCTTTTCTGAAGCTACGTGTGCATTTGGTGTGTTCAACCACCCCTGAAGAAAAAGGGGGGCTGGGAATGGATGCTGTGCTGTGGTGGTCTCAGCTCTGTGATCTTGGCCATATAACCCCTAGGAGTGAGAAAAGAATGCTTTTAGATTTTTGTGATGACACCTTTGACACTTAACATAGTTGGTAGAAGTCACATTCCTGAATGATTCTGGGAAATCATCCCTTTCCCCTGTGCATGAACACTGTTGCAATGGGCATTGTGCCAAATGGCTGCCATTGGACTCTTTCATGCTTTGTGAAGCCAGGATGGCTTTGAATGTTGTTCTCATCCTTTCAATGAGAACAATACTGCACCATAAAAATTAAACACCATATTGCTCCTGATTTGCTAGAAATGATTGAAGGATCCCTGTGCTGAAAGCATAAGTGTATTTCCTTCTCCATTCTCATCCTCCCCAGAAATTAAGAAATTACTCTAAATCACTGGAAGTATTGTCAACAATGGGCCAATTTGTAGATGTTGTGTTTGTAAAAACTCCCTGCCTAACCACAGAAACCATTTCAAAACACAGGGTGGCTTAAAGGTAGCAAACTGACATGATAAAATTAAAAAATGCCCAGTTTTATTGTGTGTCCTTTGTGACTAATTGAAGAATACCAAATCCCTGCTTGTAATCACAGGCAGTAACCAAGAGTATTTAAAAAGGAGTGGATGGTGGCATCCAGGCTTAATTACAGCTTTGTTTAAGAAAAACCTCCATCCTAATTGCAGTGTCATTGTTCAATTGTAGAAAGACTTCCACTGTAGTAGAACAGGTACATCCATGAAGTCCAGGATATTTTCCCCCCTTTCCTTCAGGAATGTTAAGTGTGTAATACAGGGAAAATAGGTGAGGAAATATCTTCAGTGAATCATCTACTCATTTCCAATCTTCCTGAATTACAATTTCTTTTCAAACACAGCAGCACCCTACAGGGACAAACTTCTTTACATGAATACTAAATAGAACTAAGAAAAAAAGAAGTAATATTTTAAGACACACTGCCAGGCTACCCACAATGTGATGTGATTTTTGGCGCTGGAATAGAGGAATTATAATGATGAAAATTTTTTACTTGGTCCATAAACAATAATCTTGGTAAACACTTTTTTATTTTTTCTTTATAATGGGGCAAAAATGGGATTCTTCATAGCCAACTCTCTGGATTTTCATAGTATGTAAAAGTACAGTGACAAAATGTGAAAATATTAATAATAACAATGTAGAAAACTCCACTTTTATTGTGTGATACAATTGACTGACTAGTCATTATATCAAACACATTCATCTGGCCTGATGTTTAGCATTCTGTAAGGGAAGCATGATTTTTCTTAAAAGAAAACATGAGTTTTCTTGTACTACCATAAAAACCCCTATTCCATAAACTTTTAAATGCTGGTGATCTTTGTATGTCTCACTGCTCTGTGGATTGGGTGCATCTTCTTCCCTTTGTCTATTCAGATTATAATGTCTCTAGGGGCTTATTTTTGTCTTCTGTGTGTAAACAAAACTCAAACATTCCCCTTCTCCACTTATCACAATACAGAAATGTAAAATCTCCTTTAGGAGATACCTCAGATAAACAACTTCATGCCAGAATTTCTCTTCCCTCTTGGTCTCATAGGTTTGGGACACAAAGGCTGCCCTTTTGCAAATTTGAGCCTAGGTCTGAGACACGAGGGCAGAAGTAGCTCTGTGTTAGTTACTTCATGCATGTATCTAGAAATTTGTATTTATAGATATGTATATAAACATATATAATTATAGAAATGAAAAGGGAACCACAGCATCAGGAGTGTCACCTCAACAGTGCATGGGATCAACACTTCTTGGGTAACTTTGGCTTAATTCATGTTCTGTCTTTTGAATGCCTCATTTCACAGCTTTTGCTGACTTCCTCTGTCCCAAACTTAGCTGCCTGTTTGTCCTCATGTTGTACAAGTCTTATTTTTAGATTGAGCTTTTTGTATTTCCAAAGGGATGGGGGTAGGGAATTCCAAGGCAGTTAACATTGATTATGGTCTCCAAAGGACATGCATGTATGTGTCAGGTTAATTTTAGGAAATTTTATTAAACCATGTATTTTAGGGCTGAGTCTCATCTCTCAGCTTTCTTCCTATACATTTGAACACACTGAGTTTCTTTTGAACATTTGATCAAGCTTTTCATTCTGTGTAAGTTCTTCATTTTACCTAAACCTTTCAAAAGCAATTTCTGTCCAAATGCATGCTTTCATTGAAAACTAATTGAATTTTCAGGATAAGATTACAGTCAATTGAGATCTACAGATCTGAAAGGCCACAGATGGTTTTATTTCTGTATGTGTGGTAGGCTTGATGTGAACCATTTGATGGTTTTGCTGCCTCTCTGATCTGCATTTCTGGCTGCTAGTATACCACTAGTCCTTTTCAGTTAAAAAATGCTAATTAATTGTTTGTATGGATATGTGAATTTCAATAATACTCCTGGATTTGTTTTATTAAGTACAGGACTGGAGAACTTGAAGGGCACAAACCCATTCAGTCACTTGGGGTTATGTACAAGGAGATTTGAGCAACTTTGAAATAGTTTCTGTGGATCTGAGCCTGCATAGATGAAAACAGTGTATGTTTTAAGGAGGATATTTAAATAATTAGAATATCCCCATAATAAAAACTAGTTTAGTCTCAAATAATAAGACAAAAGTGTTTATTATTCTCCCAGTAATCCAGGAGAAGTTGTGATTGCAGGCAGAGCCCACTTTGTGTGAGGCTGCTGAGGATTCAGAATTACTTCTCCCAGGCTCCAGCCTTTTTCATTCTGAACGAGTTGTGTGAATATTTAATATCCTGTAGACTCGAGGTCATAAATGGTTTGCAAAAAATTATTCATGCAACAAACTCAGACTCTTCTGCTTCTTGTATCTCTGTGAAGGGGTGGCCATTTACTCATGTAGAAATCCACTGAATCTTTTACACTTTTTTTTTAGTTAATGTTGGTGGCACAGTGTATCTCACAGGGCAAGGTGGGCCAATAATCATTCTGTAGCTAAAACTCCCTAAATTCTCTTTCTGAATTTGACACAGTGACAGTATCATTAACAGCAGTCAACTTGATTTCAGCAATTTACTGAAAGTAGTTTTTGTGGTTTGCTTGTCATGAGTTACATTTGAATAATATACAGAAACTTGGCATTCTTAATAATAATATTGCAATACATTTTTGTAATGGCTGTTGCTAAAATATGTGCATTGGCAGCTCTCACTGGTGCCTACTCTATTCTCATCTCCCTGAAATAAAGTGTTTTATTTATTTGTAACACCTGGAGAGCTGTGAGAAGGATATTGTAAAAGTCCATCTGGACAAGTGAGCCCTGGTAACATAAATTACAATGCTCAAAGGCCATATGCACAAAGTAAAAGTGGAGGAGCTTTTGGGTATCTGGTCATATATTTTCTAAAGTTGCCTGCCTTGAAACAATAATGTTGCCAGGTTGTTTATAAATGATATGTAGTTCAGAAATGTATCCTGGAAATTTTTCTTTTGCTGTTACACTCAAACATGTTTTTTTCCCACAGATGCTTTGAGTCTGCTTTTAACAAAAGGTAAACACTGACTCTAAAATTTTTGTTGATGACTTTAGGTGGGTGGAAATTTACCTGCACCATAAACATTCAGATAACATCTTGTTGGTCACTTGGTCCTCATGTTGTAAGGTCAGATCCGTGCTGGTGTGCTGAATGGCAGCTGCCTTCCAAAGGTTTTGTGCTGGCAGTGAATTCCTCTGCCTTGGCTTCTCATTCCTCAAGGTCTTCTCATTTCCCGCTTATCTGTCAGCTGTGGTGATTCCTCCTCAACTCAATGGTGATATTTTTTTTGCCTGATAATTCTGGTTTGAATTCAAATTGACTAGTTGAGTTTTATCCCCTAAGTCCACACGGTTCCATCAAACCACTTTTTTATTACATTTTTGCCTGGATTTTAGGATTTTTGCTGGGATTTGAGGATGCTCTCTGGGTAATACTGGCAAATCTTTCTTATGAAGTGTTTGTTTTTTTCCAATCCATTTCTACTCCTGTCTTTTCCTGTTTTCCAGCTGGCAAACTTTCTAAATCCCAGGTGAATACTGAAGGCAGGCAGGATGATGCTGTTTACCTGATTTTTCAAACATGGAACAATCTCAGAAATTACATTGTCAAGCTCCATGCTCCTGTGTAGGAAGTTGCAGTTCCATAAAGGTCTGTGAGGAGAAATCAGTAAAAGAAAGGGAGAATACTTCAAAACAGTCAAAGATTTATCAATATTTAACTCCAAATAGCAAGTAATTATCCATATACCCAGCACAGCACTTGAAATCATGGTGACCTTGGGAATTATAAATTCTAGAAGAATAAATTTGGCAAAGAGACCTCATGTCAGAAGGAAAGAAGATTCTTTGAATGCCAAAAAAAAAAAAAAAGAAGAAAAAAAAAATTCCTATCTGAACCTTGAGATATTCTAAATTTTCTGCTTTTAACTATAGCTGTATCTTCCTACCACACAGAAGAGAGGGTATTTTCTCTTTCCTCTGGAAGAAAAACAATACTATAAAAACTTCTCCCACATGAGCTTTTTAATTTTATAATCTGCCTAAGAATATCTTGCTTCCTGCTGTAATTTTTCAGCTGATTAGAAGTTAAGCCATGTGTTCTCACCAGCATTCAGGATTTGTATTAATGGAAATAGCAGCAGATCCTCTTGTAAGGAAGGAACACAGTGGTGCAGGAATATTTTGGGGATCATTTAACTGCTTTAAGAGCCAGATAGATAAAGTTGGCAGCCAAGGCCAACCAAGACAAAACTACCCCAGCCCATAAAATGTCACATCAACACACTGAATTTCTTTAACTAGGTAAGATCCCAAATTTCTGTGCCAGAAGTAACATTGTCTTCATGTCTCATCTCCAGTTCTCCATTCTTGTCACTGCTCGACAGGATGCTGAATGTAGATTTGCTGCTTTGGGTATGTTTAAATAAGAATGTGCCTACGCTTCACTTGGAGAATATTTCAGACTTCCTGAAGAAACTGTAAGGTCATTTTTCCTTTGTGTGCTTTTCTCTTGCACAGTTCATTTTGCAGTTGCCCATTCTTTGGTGTACATTGTGTCAGGGTTGTTGTGATTCTTTCAGTTCCCTCAGCACCTACATCTTAACAAATAATGGTGTTAGGAATCTGAAGCAGCCTGGTTCCTTACACTCAGTGTTTCAGAGGTCTTTTGAGCCAAATGTGTGCTGAAAGCTGAGAGTAGTGCTTTTAGGAGCTGTAGTCACGAAGTCGCTGTCCTAAACTAAAGATTTTGTGCGTATATATATATATACACACACAACTGGACAGTAATTCTTCCTTTTGTTCTACTTTGTGTATCACCCAGGGTCCAACCTGTCTGTCTGTTACTCAACAGCACACCCAAAATCTCAGGTCATTGGGAACTGAACATTCAAACAGGTCATCACTAAAAAAGAAGATAAATGATTTGTGAAATGTGTCACTTGCAAGAACTTACTTTAAGGTTTGCTAAATTTAGAAGAAAAGGTTTAGATAGTAATTTTGATTAGTGTGGAGCCTTTTTCTTTTACATCACTATCTGCTTGGTTAGACTTCTAAGAGCTTTAACAGAAAGTTATTTACTGCCTCAATGTTTGATACCATTAAAGGGGTAAGATTCTATGGTTCCTGTGCTATGTTGACTGAATATATTTTCACTAAGCAAATTGGCACAGATTTCTTTGCATTTTTTACTTCCCCTCTCCCTGTCCCAGCTGAGTGAGCTCTGCAGCCACTGTGTTTGCAGGTATATCAAGACCAATAGAATGTGAACACTGCACTGCTGAGAGCATTCAGGGTGTAATCACATTGCCTTGGCTTGGCACTCTCAGCCATGGCAGTGCTGATTTCAGTGCCAGCCAGCAACCTAAATATTTGCTCTGCTTTCCTGAAGGGTTTTGCAGCCCAGACTGAGCTTGGTTTGTTTTTTTCCTGCAGCTATATTGCTCTCACCAAGCCAGGCTTTGGTCTCAGCAGAGGTTGTGAATCTGCAGTTTGGTCGTTTGACCACTGTCAGGATTAAGTCCAAAACCAGTTCCTCCCTTAGTTCACGGAACCCCAAATGCAGCAACCTCTAAACATTCACATTATTTAGAAGAAGATGTCAAAAAATTCTCATTGTCTTTTGGGAGACTTTTCCACTCATTTTTTGATACTGCTTTGTAAGTTCTTTTTGGTGGCCCTAGAACAATAATAATAATAAACAAGATGACATTTATCATCTTGATTTTTCCTTGAGTTTGAGCCTGTTTGATTCTTCACTTCAATCCCTTAGAACTCCTGCATTGCTCTGATGCTTTCTGCAAAACCAGGAGGGGAAGTGTCAGTGTGAGTGCCCTCAGAGCACCCCATGGCAAGGTGTTTGCCATCAACAAAGCAGGGAAATGAGCAGAGATGGTCACATTTGTGAACACTTTGCCAAAAAGAGAGGGAGGAGAAGAGGGGATGTTGAAAAAATACAGATCTTCACTCTTTTTTTTGCTTCTGGGTATGTCTGAAGTAATCAGAAGGCAATGAAATTTCAAGTTGGCAGCTTTCCCTTTAAAATGCTCTGTGCATTAGTGCTGAATGTGAACAGCATTATCTTTTTTTCTTTTCTTTCTTGTTTTCTTTTAAAAGAGAAATATCTATAAATAGATCTCTGTAACAACAATTGCTTACCGGTTTATGCTTATGGCTTATCACAAAACTATTCAGGAGGACTTGTGGTAAAAACTGTGAAGTTTATATAATTGCAACCAAAGGCAAAGCTTTGCTTCAGGGTCTGCTACACCATCAAACTCTGCAAGAGCTGAAAATAATGATGTCATTCCAATGATTTCTTCTAAGGGGCCGTGTGAGCTTATTTGACCCAACAAGACACTGGCTTTGGCAAGCAGAATACCTTTGATTCAGAGCTCCTTCTGATTAAAACAGAGCTCTCACTGGTCTATATTGTAATTATTTTCTGATCTTAGTCATGTATTTTCAGTGGGATGTGATAATTACATGAAAATTAAATATTTTACCTCCTTTTTTTTTGGTGTGTGTGTTATCTGCAGTTATATTTGTGCAAGTGTTTCAGTGTAATATCATGGAAAATTACCACAGTGACAGAACTGCAAACATCCCATATTATTACCTTGTGCCATGGGATTTGAAGTAAACTAGAGCTCTTTACAGTCTAGGAGAGCTGCCAGTCCCCCTGAAATTACCATTTTAATTGAATTGATCATAAACACTTTGCTCTGGCTGTAATGCCAGACTGAGAAGATTAAATCTATTTACCCATAGTTTGGGGAAAGGGTGACCTTTCAGCCAGATTTTGGCTGAAAGTTTATAATTGAAAGGTTATTAATTTTTCTGACTGGAGCTTGATGCAAGGAAATGTGATGTAAGTTTGTAATATTAGAAATACTACTTTTATTCAAATATGTAGAGGTAGTCAGTAAATACTTATTTATCTATTTTTTTTCTCACATTTATAATTTTTATCTTAATCTGAAATTATTATTATTTATTTTAAATCTACCAGTTTGGAATTTTTATTAGGAATATTGAGGAAAATACAAATGGCTGATGCACCCACACAAAAAATAAACTTATTTCTAAAGGAATGAAGTGCCATGCCTTAAAATAGCAAGTGTCTTCTGGCTTTAAAATTCCCAGAGCCAATTCTTTTTTTTCCTCTCTGAATTCTTTTGTCTTAAAATTGCCAGCAGCCTAAACATGATGTTATAGTTTTTTTGTCCTGCTGGCAAGCCCCTCTCCTTTCCAGGTGAAAAGTGCTGCCTGTGGTCTCAGTCAGCTCCAGCACACTGGAGAGCCCAAGCTGTTCCCTTCACTCCAATTAACCCCAGACCACTGCAGCCATGTTTGGTGTCACACTTACAACTTTTCATTCTTTCCTTGTTTAAATGAGCAACTTGATTCCAGCATCTCCCTCATATTGGTTCTCTTAGATAATTGGTCATTCTAACAATTTGCTTTCAAATCTTTTCCCTTTTGAGGTTGGCCTATTGCAGCAAGGTAAAGGATTTCTGTATTTTTTACCTGCCATTTTAATAAGTTTAATCTAATAGTCTTTTTTTCTGGGTGGAAAGGCAGCCAAAATTGAATTGCAGAATGTGATTTTAATACCTCTTTTCAGCATCCTTCTAGGTACAAACATGCTAGAAGCTTAAACAATTGTAAGTAGGGGAAAAATAATGCTTTGCTACCTCGACAGCTTTCTTAGGTGGGTTGATTTTGCAGGTATGCCTGCAAACAGAAGATGCAGTGATTTGACAGTTCCAGCCTAGTTTTGTCATTGCTCTTTTAAATGGCAATCTTGTACTGTGTTCCTTTTTTTTTTTCAGGTGAAAAGATTTGTGATGGAAAACAATTTTCTTCAAAGATTTCAAGTATTGACTGAGGTGTTTGAGAGGAATAAAGCATGCACAAATTATCTGGGTTCTTCGAATTCAGGTACTGTTCTCCCCTTCCCAAATTTCCTTTCTCTCTTCTGAAATATGATGCAAGTCAGCAATTCTTCATTGGCATTGAGGCTCAGACCATAACTTGGACTGTGTGGGCATCATAATAGTGATTGATCTTGTGCTGCAGCCAGCTCTCCACTCAGGCTGGAATTCAGACACACAAAGAGTAAATACAACCCTCTTCACTCAACAAAACCTAGCGCAGGGATCTGGGAAGGAGAGGAGAGTATCAGAAATGCTGATCCCATTACTCCTCAGATATTTCTTCTGCTCTTCTGTATGACCAGCAGGAGGTTTCAGGACTGTGTGCTGATTTTATGGATGCATGTGAGGGAAATGTTCCTTCTGGGAAACAATCCTTCTGGGTGCACAGCTGTCAAAATGGATTGCCATCAAGACTTTGAAATGTAATCCAATATTATGTCTGAAATGAGCCGATTGGAGCAGAGAGGGTTAAGTGTATCTACCAAAAATTATATAATATCTGAAAAAAAATTACTGGGTGAGTTCCCTCTGGTTGCTAATTGCATACAGTATTAAGACATCACTTTCTTTCCTTTCTCATTTGCTCTATGCTTCAAGGTAAAAGATGGAACACAGGATTATAACAAATTCTCCTCTGGGATCTATGTAGTGGGGCTTGTCTTTGATCTTCCTTTTCTCCTGCTCTTGGAGACCAAATGCATTTTTGCACATGGCAAAGGCACAGAACAGTGGGGCTCAGAACTGCTGTGCTGATCAGAGAGAATTTCCCTGAAAGCTCTGTGCTCTGCATGATTGAAACATTAAAAAGTGTAGTGCAAGCTGCTTGGGGCTTTGTGTCCTGCCCTGGAAGCTGTGGTCTGGCATGGGAGGAAGGGTCAGATGGCCCCAAGGTCGGATGTGACCTCTGCTGAGTCATGAGACAGTTGGATTTTTTCCTCCCTTTTTATTTTGTATTTGCTGCCATGAACTGCTGGTTAATATGGGAGTTCCCTGTAATTTCTGTGAGCTGTGCTCTCCTGATAACAGTTACAATGTATGCTGAGGGATTAAGGCTATAGAGGGCATATATTTCAAATAGATTTATATTAGAGAGGCCAATCCTGTCAATCAAGTAGTTGATTGCTAAAACTGGATATTGGGGACCTCAGCTTACAGATATGGGGTCTCCCTCAAGCTGAGTCTGTATCAGGCTGTGCTGGGTCAACAGCACAAAAGAGCAGCACTGAGCTGTGTGCAGTGGAGATAAAATGAAAATAGGGCTCTTCTGCAGAACCATTAGTTTACTGACACTGCTGTGTGCTGGCTGTCCTGGAGCTGCTAAATTTAGTATCTTTTGTGCAAAGGTGTGTCAGCAGCCTCTGAGAGCTCTGCCATTGTGGAGGAGCTTGGCAGGATGGTGCTGAGTGAAATACAGAAATAGGAAATGTGGGGAGTACCTGGAGATGGACATTGTCCATGTGTGGTCATCAACAATCCAGGGCTGGTTGCACCACAAAGTGACCTGAAGTGCTACTCATTGCTTATCTTAAAGGCTTCTTGCACAGTTGATTGAATAAGGGTATGTTTAAGAAAGACAGGACTTTACTTTCAGCTGAAAACTTGTTCTGTGTGATTTTCTTCATTTCCCTGAACCAATGTACCTTTTTTTTTTTTACTTGCATAAAAGAAGGAAAAGTCACCCTAAGGTTTTTATTAAACTTTTATAAATGCATTTTATCTAAGCAATGAGACCTTGTATTCACTAAAATTTGTAGGTGTCATCATGATGGAAATAAACCCTATATTATAATTTGTAATAGCCAAAAAATAGATGGTATTTTAAAGTTTTTTCAGTTTGCTTTTGAAGAAGGCTCAATAATGGAACAGGCTTAGATGTAGAGAAAGCAACTACTGATGTCTCTTCTGGTTGATTTTTTTTCATTTTCCATCTTTTTCTCTCCACAATTTACTTATTTTTTGCCCATCTCTTTCCATCATTTGGAGGCTTGGAGTGCTAGTGTGTTTTTCCAAGAGGAATGGCTCTTACAATCATGAATATCACCTTTCAATACAGTTCAGATAGGCCCTCAAAAGACAACATTTTTTCTTATGAGAGAGTGGAAGAAGCAAGTTGTTTAAAACAGTCCTATATTTTTTTCTAAGAGAAGGACATGACATTCTTCCTTTCTTCCCAAACCCCCAATATCGATATATTAAAAATCTTCTTAGGCCAAACAGGTTCATAGGGATACATTTGCTTTTCAATGCACATGTCACTCCCTGATTCAATTATTACTGCATTTTTCAGAGGAAAAATTAATTAGCAGTTTGTCACTGTCCCTCTGACTCCTGGAGTTCCAGTAATGACTTGATTTTTATAGAACTGAGCTTATTACATGCAATAGACAAGTCTGGACAAAACCACTTAGATGGTGCAGCATCTGAAACCTTACTGCTATTATCAGCACCCTCACTGAGACTGCAGAGCTGACAGATTTTAGGACTTAAAGCAGGATGCATAATATTCCTTATTATTTGGAGAAAGGTCTTACATTTTTCACCCACCTCCAGTAATTTTCATACCACCAAAACCACGATGGACATGTTTCCAGTTAAGGAAAAATTAGCAATCAGAAGTCCACACTTAAAGGACAGGTGGTGTTAAAATTTAATTTTCTAATCTGACAGCTTAGTTATGCAGGGGAGCATTCAGCTCTGCATATGTTAAAAGAAGCACTGACATGAGGGAAGGCTGACATGAAAAAAAGTAAACTTTCTTGATGATAACTTGAAGTCACTAGGTAGTGGCTACCTGATCATTTTTTGGAGTGGTGTTAGAGTCAAAGCAAATTATCATAGCTGTGGAGGACAGATAGCAGTACCAGTGACTCTTGTTTACATGTTGGAATCTGGCATTCCACACATCAAGTAATATCTAACTCCCTTCAGCCCCTGTCGAAAGTTATATTCATCACTCTTCCATAAAGGCCTAAAGTGACTTAATCAGCTGAACTTTCTCTGTGTTTTAGCTGCCTGCTCCTATTTGAAGCAAGGAGAGCCTGTGTGGCTGGGCAGAGGCATTGTATGTCTCTGTTAAACAGATCCCCAGCCTTTCTGTTCACTGCCTCTCCTTTTCCATCCCATCCTCTTCCTGCTCCCTCCTGACTCTCAATAAATAAAACAAGCTCAGACCAGACAGAGCTGATAAGCTGCAGCCAGGCAGAGAGGGATGGAAGCTGTCTTTGGAGTCATGAGCTGGGCTTCCACTGATGTGACAGCACTGAAGGCAGTCAGACAGAGGAAGAGATCAAATTCTGAGCTTTTGAGTCCTCTTGCTTCCCAAATGCACAAAACAAAAGTGCTGGTGTGTTACCTGGAGCAAAAGACAAGTCAACCATAAAGAGATAAAGTAAGTAATAAGGAGAGGAGGGATTGATGGACATTGCACTAACTCATCTTACATGTATATTTAATGCTGGTGGAAAGTGTGGGTAGGAACTAATGAATTGCAGGCGTGTGTGTGTTGTGTGCCCAAGTAAAAGGAACTGCTTAAATTATGCAGGACATGTCATCCTGTTGCCAAATATTTAACACCATTCCTACACAAAAGAGACAGCTCAGGGGATCCTTATTTAAACATTAGTAATCAAATCCTTCTCTTATCATGGCAAACTCTTTTGCATAATTTGTGCCTGCCACATCTAGAACTCACACACAAAGTAATCCACAAAGAGGTGCTGGTTGACAAAACTTAGTGCTTCAGTGACAATTTGTGCTGTTCCATAACTGTGTAAGTGAATAAAAATAAGCCTGCCTGGATCCCCATTTGCTGATTATAATTGTTGTCTGTGTCTGTATATTTTACAGTGACTTATGATCATTTCCTGTCCTGGAATTGAGAAGGAATGTCCTTACCTCAAAAAATTGCCCATTCTGACTCAAAAAGAAAAATGTTGGAAATGCAAATATTTTCCACAAATTGAAAGTCACCCCGAGCTCTCCATATCTCTTCTGAAAGTAATGCTTTCTGCAGAAACTGGCTGATCTGCCTAATGGGTACAAATTGTTCCTGCCTGAAATGAATTTTATTTAAAATTCAGCATCTTTCAAAATTTATGGTTACCAGTCTGTGGGGGTTTCTTTGCTTCTGGATAATGCACAAGGAGAACTAACCCAGTGCAATGTGTCCTCATAAGAATTATTGCCTTATCTTATCATGGATTCATGGAATATTTGGGTTGAGAGGAACCTTAAAGATCATGTAGCCATGGGCAGGGATAACTTCCTCTGTCCCAGGTTGCTCCAGGCTCAGTCCAACCTGGCCTTGGACACTTCCAGGGATGGGGCAGCCACAGCTTCTCTGGGCACCCTGTGCCTCAACACACAGTGAAACGTTTTCCCTCATATCCCATCTAACCTTGCCCTCTGCCAGTTTGAAACTATTCCCCTTGTCCCATCTCTCCATCCCCTTGCCCAAAGTCCCTCTCCAGCTCTCTTGGAGTCCCTTTAGGTACTGGAAGGTGATAAAAGCTCTCCCCAGAACCTTCTCTTCTCCAGGCTGAACAGCCCCAATTCTCCCAATCTGCCCTCTGAGCATCTCTGTGGCCTCCCCTGGACCCACTCCAATGGCTCCATGTCCTTCTTGTGCTGGGGATCCCAGAACTGCACTCCAGGTGGGGCCTATCAAGAGCAAAAGAGAGAGGGAGAATCACTTCCTCAACCTGCTGGTCACGTTTCTTGTGGTGCATCCCAGGACAGGGTTGGCTTTGGGCTGTGAACACACATTGCTGGGTCATGTTGAGTTTCTTGTCAATCAACACCCCCAAATTCTTCTCCTCAGGGCTGCTCTCAGTTATTCTCCACCCAGGCTGTACTTATGTTTATTAGTTCCTGCTTCTCTCTTATCTCTGTCCCATTTTGATTTCCTGAGAGGTTGTGTTGTGCTGACCCCTCTGTGTTTCACCCAGCTCAGTGCATTTGGGTGCTGATAACTTAATAAGCAGGGGAAAAGAAAAAAAAAAATGAGGAAGAAGAGCAGTGAAAACCCTAGGCAGCCAGTAGCTTTGATAGTAGCTGATGAAGTTTCAGTGGGAATTACAAATGAGGGGAAAGAGCAGAATTTGTAATAAAGAAGCATGATGCCATGCAAGTAACTGAACTACATATTTCAAATTTATTTCCTCAGTGCTTGAAATTCCATAATGTTAATCCTGAACTTTAGTATGCAGGAGCATTAGGGAAAGGAAGATGTGTCTTGCTCTATTGTGAAAGCATAAAATTTAAAACAGAGTTTGAGAGTATGATTAGGTACTAATTAGTATCTTCCATAAAGTCTACTGTGTATTTGATATATAAGATTGGATCCGCAATTTAAACCACTACAAAATTTTAATCTGCTGTTGTGCCATTTTGTTAAAACCTGGAATAGAAATAACTGAGATTACAGTGTGAATTTATAGGTAAAGAGTCTTGGAGTAGTTTCATGTGTCTTGAAGTTTTTTAAACTTATAAGTTCTGGAGAGGAAATATGTAGCATAGACAAAAAAAGCAAAAACATTACTGGAGGCAAATCTGCCTCTGAAGTAGTAAAATACAAATTCTCACATCTGAATGTTTTAGTTGAGAGTTTCTTGTTACTCCAAAAGCACAAGCTCTCAGTGGATTTCATGTTGTTTGCTGATACAGAGCAGTATAGAGAACATATTTCTGTGTATCTTACTGAGCCCTATATGTTTAGAGAATATATGCTATTAATAGAAATACATAAATGGAAAGCAGTCTCCTCCCAGGATGTAACCTTCTGGCTTCTGACCATTCTGCTTCAAGGATTGCCTGAGCCAATGGCACCAACTTGATGACTCTGTTTGTCTTTCATTAATCTGATTTTTTTTTTTTTTGCTCTTTTCAACATTTTCACCTTCTAGTCATTCACAACTCCCTGGCATTTTAAAATTTAAAATTTATTCCAATTTTCCATTTTGAACTTCAGGCCTCATGTCACTTCACTTTCCTTCCTCAGTATTTCTGCCCTTATCTAGATACCTCACTTATTTTGTTTTCTAGAGGGGCATATATATATATATATATAAATGCCCTTTTTCAGCTTTGAAGCAATTGGCTTTGGGTCAGTGAGTAGACCTCTTCTCTCCCTTTCTGTCACTTCTCCCATCTTCTCCTTCCCACACTGTGCCTGACATATTACTCCTTCTTGTCTGCTTTCTGCACCTCATTCTTCATAGCTGTTTTTCCTTGCTCTCATAATTTCACAATCTTTGCTTTCACCTTTTATTTTCTTCCCTTTCATTCTGTTCATCTTGGCAACTGCACTCTTGCCTCACCAAAGTTCCACACTTAGTTCATTTCATATTTGATAAAGAAAAATCAAGCTTGTTAAGTCTCATTTGCCAATACGTTGCTCTAATTTGCTCCAGAAGCAGGGACTGCTGCTGTTTCCTCCAGAACTTTCCTCTTTTATCCATCTCCTTTGCCGAACTTCCAGCCCTGCATGTTAAGGCTGGTGCTTGCACAAAAGCCTCATGGATGAGGTGGATGTCTGGCACCTTGATATCTTGACTCTTGGTGCCTTGGTGGTGAAACACCAAATAATCAAATTACTGAACTGTCATCTGTGTAAAAGTCTGAAAAACTGTGGTCTGAGGAGTTGCCTTTCCTGCCATTACACATTTCAGCTTTACTTGATATTTATCCAAATTCTACCTGTAGGGCATCATCTATGGCAAAGCTGCATGGAAAGCAAGGCAGGTGAATGAGAGAAGCTGTCTGAGATCCAGCAGAAGGGCTTTGAAACCAAGGAATGTGCTTTTCCAAAGGACTTTTTCTTGTCATGCATTCAGTTAAATTTTGATCCAGTCAAATGGGACTAATTTGGATCTTCAGCTTGCAATGACAACACAGCACCAGTGGCTGTCCTCCAGTGGCAAAAAGAAATAAATCTGCCAATGGTTTGCAAATTATTTCTGAATCTAACCTGAATAAAACCAGTGATCTCTGGAATACTTTATCATTCTTTCTTCAGGGAGAGAAAGTATTACAGGATGAAGCCTGAGCTCCAACTGTGCAATAAAATAGCTTTGACTTACTGGTAATGAAAGCAGAGTTAAGTCCATTCTATCTAGTGGGTGTGAAATTAAGTCATTTGGTGTGACACTGTTGCATTTTCTAGAGAGCAAAACAAAAGGCCTTGTTGAGAGTGACTATGAAAATAGAAATTATCAATAGATGGTTTCTTGAAACCAAATAAACTAGATAACTATGTGAACAATGGACAGCATATCACAATACCAACTGAATACAGCTTGTGTTGGTCCTTGGCTTGAAACTGAACTGTTAATTAATATAATGTGGTGTTGGTAGAGGTTTGAAGAGTAGAAGTGAATGGAACATTCTCATTTTAATCACCACACATTTTCCTTCTGCTCTTACCTTTAAAAGTGAACCTTAAATACTTCCTAGCACCTCTCCTTTCACCTTTTTTTGTTTAAATATTTATATATAGAATTAGGTAAAATAATTTCAATAGCTCTATGTTGGCTACTTAATTCACATGCCAAGTGAATCAGGGTGAGATTGAACTCACCTGGAACTAACAAAAAGCCAGATTGTAACAAATCTCTACTTTTAGGAAGACATTAAGCCATACTGAGATATGAATATAAGGAAGTTTCCAGTCTATTTTTCCCCTAAAATATTGCATTTTTCTATATCTAAACCCTGCTTCAGTGGCATGTTAAAACAAGCAGCATATTGTTCTCATCCCAGCTTTTCTTGGAATTCAGGAATAAGCAATGTCACATAGGAGAAAAATCTTAGAGAGAGCCTTGACCAGCGTGTAAATTAACCCATATATAAACACAAAGCTCTGGGAATGAGCTGCTGAGGTTGTCTGGCTTGCCTAACTACAAGCTGATATTCCTATCAGAAGGGCAGCAGATTAAGTATTTATATTTGCACAACTCTAGCATGGCCAGACAGTGCTTTACTCAAATGGCATGAGAACTTCTCTGTTATCAGCTCTCCATAGGATGAAATTATGCAGCTGGCTTTCAGAATCATTATGTGTGTGTTCAAATCTGTGTTATTTTCAATTATCTCCTGAATTCCTTCTGAGTTCTGAGTTTTTGAGTTACAGTGAGGTAATTTTTAAGCTTTCCCTCTCCTTTGCAGAATGCAGAAATATTTTTTTTCTCTAGTGGAAGTTGAGATTCTCTACTGTGAATCTACTCAGTAGAGAAACCCTTAAAAGAAATAGTAGTATGAATGAGCTGATGATGAAGATTTCAGCTCTTTGCAGCTTTTCTTACCCCACAAAATCAACTCCTTTTTAGATTCAGTTGAGGATCAGTTTACATGTGGATTTACATGCAAGGTAAATTTGGGATTTTCTCCTCACATACCCTGTGGAGGAATTAAGTACTTGTGGAGGAAAAAACCCAAAGCAAATATATGTACCTAGGAAGATTTCTTTCCTGTATTCTCTTCCTTCTGCCACCAGGCACTGCCATAAACAATTGTGAGAAATAAGAATAACTTCAGGACTGGAGTGCATTGCTAACTCAAAGGGAAGATTTTTAGGTGGCTCTCCTGTTCTTACCTGGGGTCTCTGGTGAGACACATGGTCTGGATTTTTACCCACAGATACTCATCTGCAACAGGCTATTAACAGCTCCCTTTAAACTGTAATGCATCAGGGTCCAAAGGATTTGCAAAATAGGAGGCAACAGGAAAATCCTTCATGTTTTTTCTCAAAATTTCATATTTTGTCATGTCTTACAAATGTTCTGCTGTCCTCCCAAATGCTGCAGTGTTTTCAAACAAGGCAGTGGAACTTGCTTTAATGGAGCAGTCTTCTATGTAGGTGTGGGGAAATTATCTGCACTTGGAGAGGAGCTGTAAGCCATTAGAGCAAGTAAGATTGGTCATCACTGTCCCAAACAACCCTGTTTGAAGAAAAAAAAAAGAAAATGTGCATGTGGATTGATATCCATGGCATATTTTTGTTGTCTTCTGACAGTCAGTCATGACTCAAAGAATTTTCTGTACAGGTATTTCTACCATTTGGACCAATAAGTATCTATTCCTCAACCTGTCATATTTAGTTTAAAAATTATATATTGTTGCTGACATGCCTGGGAGTATGAGCAGCAGAAGTATTACATTCTATTTAATTATGTGCATACATACATATTGCACATTTCACCCTAAACCTGGGCATGTCTCAGCCATCAGGAAAGGCAAGAATATCTGTTTATCAAAGACAGTGCTGAGGCAAAAGTACCTGTTAAGTTCAATGAGTCACTGACTTTAAAGTGTCTGCTGTGGCTGTGCCTTTCTTTAAACTTGGGTATTTTTTAATCATGGATGTATTATTCATTATGCAGGTGGTCTGAATTACTTTGAACAGTGCTTAATGCAGAGAGATTTTTGGGACCTGTGACCATAACTTGCATTCTGCAATGACTTTTTCACCAGAGAGATGACAGAAATTTGAAATACCGTGCTGAATTCCTTTTGAGCACATATTGCTCATTTAGCTGATAAACCAATTATTTTGTATTTAGGAAACAACCCCAAAACCTGCAGCTCCTAAGGTAGTGCTACACAGAAGGGACATGGGTTTGGTGGCCTCTGCACTTCCATGTTAGCAGGATGCTCTGCCAAGGACACGGAGTGAAGGACTCCTGCATGTTTTGGACATGTTGCTAAGGAAACCTGTGTTTCTGATGAAATGTGCTGGAAACAGCTGGCTTTAGAGAGTTTGTCTCTCCCCTGTCAGCACTGCCAAAAGGGAAGCAGAAGCCCTAAATAGCTGTTTTGGAATCTTTACATATGTGTGTGTCAGGGGATCCCCTGGTACCCTCATCCTTGCGAGGGTTTGTGCTCTTTTGTTGGCCAAGCCCACAGCTCACATCCTCACTGGATTTTTGTGCAAAGTCTGTTCTGGCTTTACAAAAAGACATGTTGAATTTTGAGATAAAAATAATTGTTGGTTTTAATTTGACCCTTCCACTTAATTCCAGGGATGTCTTCCACTAGACCACACTTCCATGTGGATGAGGCATCCACAGCTTCTCTGGGCAGCCTGTTCCAGTGCCTCACCACCCTCAGTGTTTGCCTCAGACTCAGGTATTTGCCTCAGATCTCATTTGTTGAGAATATTTCCCTCTGCTCTTGTTTTCTCTCATTGGGAGTTCTGCTCACAGTTGTGTGTGTAATGTGAAGAACACTGCTGAAGCTCAATGAATTCCAACACAGTTCTCTGTGTGAGGATTAGAAGCATAAAGGATCTACTAAAAAATCTGTAAGGTCTGCAAAAACTATGAATGCATGTAAAAAATGGGTTTTCTGAGGCAAGATGCCTTCAATCACACAGGACCTCATGGAGCTTCTCATTATATGTTGGCTGTAGTCTTGGGGTTGAAATTCTTCCTCAAGAGTTACGTAGGTAAGGAGCAAAAATAAGTCATGGGTAAGGTTTGTGTGTGTCACAGTAGAATTCTTCCTCTAAAACAAAAACTGTTTTTTGAGGCAGCATAACTTCAAATCACAGCAAAGACATTTTATTATACAGCTGTGAACAGGATGTTAAATGTTTGACATGTTTATTAAAAAACCTGAGCATGGCACATTATCCATCTGCTGTGATTACTGTACAGGTAGGCAGCTGGGACTGTGAATGTAAAGATCTATGGGCTTCTGTGCAGCCCATCACTGCTGCTGCCAAAAGCCTCAATAACATATCTGATGGTGAGGCTGCTACTGCACTTCGAGGTGTTGTTGGCATTTCCCTCCTTCTTAATTAAAAAGGAACCATTTGACATCTTGGCTGAACCCACTTGGTGAAGTTGCTTGTGTCTGTCAGATTTGGTGTGTGTGTTTTGGAATATAAACTGTGAACATTGAGTTTGTGGGCTCATTTGTGCACAGAAGCTGTATCCAACTTTCAGGAGTGGAATTTTGCTGATGGCTTGAATGGTTTCACCAAGTATTTTTCTTTGGTGGACTTCAAGACTGAGTTCTCCTAATTTTTAGAAATATTAAATTTCAGAATGAAAGTGCTCACTAGAAGTTCTGGTTGCTTTGGCCTGCCCAGTGTTGGTCCCACAAAATCTGTGTAAGAGCTGAATTCCACCATTCACCCTGCCCTGTTTCCTGCTTTATTCTGTCATGCCAGATGTTTTTGGTTGGTTTTTTCACTGACTTCAGAATGTTTACTAAAGTTCAACTCAGAACTGGAAGTGTTCCATCTCAAGGGTTTTTTCTATAGTTTAGGTTTTGTTTGTGTCAAGGACTGTGTTGTTATCCTCTTACTGTGCACTAAAACTGTTTGTTGAAGTAGCAAACTGACATTGCACAGACCCTTTGCAATTGTCTTAACACCCCTTGCATCCAACTGGTATTATTCAATATCAAAAATTCAAGGAAAAAACATCCAAAAATTCACAGGTTTTATGTAGCTACAGCTACAGAAGTAAAAGGTAAAAGCTGCAAGAAGATTAATGAGATTACTTATTTAGTGGTCCAGAATGCAAAAAGTATACCTCAGACTATCATCCATCATTTCTGTTGCCTTAGGCTAAGAGGATGCTTCAAGCTTGCTTCTAATTTTACTGAGTGTATTCAGTTTCCTGTGGTAGCTTAAGATCATTACTTGTTTCATTAATTCAAAATGACTAAATGTGACTAAAAAGTAAAAATCATAAAAAATTAAAACTTTGTTTTCAGCTATGGGATTGCATCTCATAGCAGTTGAACTGCCACTCAGTTTTTTCTGGCCTTTTTGTGGTCTGGTTCATATGCAACTATGGAGACAGTTGATTTTTTTTTCCAATTTATATCTGCAACTTTTTTTATTATCTTCAAATATTGTTGCTTTTCTTTGATCTTTCCTAGACAAAAATATTCTCTTATGATTTTTTAAAATCAATATTTATCTTCATTCTTTGTTCTTCCTGTAATTACATTCTGTAAAAAGTGAAAATGTTGAAAGCACAGTTAGGCTAAACCATAGGATCCCTGTGCTGGTGGTCCACAGGAGCCTTAGCTTCATACTTCTGTTGGTGACACGACAGTGAATGAGACAGATGCTCTTTGTCACACCCAGTTTTGCAGGTGAGATCCCCAGACAGTCATGGCAGTGTTGAGTAATTGCAGTCAGCACCTGGGAAAGTGCACTGGGAGAGACAAGTGGAGAGCAGGGTGGGAATAGCACACAAAAGCTTTCCATCTCAGCCCTAACCCACAGCCCTGCTGCAGCAGAGTTATGGAACCAAAGAGTGAAATGTTTGCTCTGGGTTGTTTTTATTTGTTGTGTTTGGGTTTTTTCACTCTCACACAAAAGTTCTGCATACCAACAGAGTCATGGCTTAATGATTTCCTCCCTTAGCTGCCACAAAACTAGTCTTTATTAAAACATTACATCAAACTCTATTGAAGCAGAATCTTTGCTTTTCAGAGATCCTTTTAAAATTGTCTGTCTTCCCTCTAAAAATATCAAATTAAGTTTGTGACATTGCTCTAATCCAATAACAGTTACTATGTGTTCAAATAAAAAAACAAGTGTTTTTACAAGTTAACTAACATAAAGCATTTGCAGATTCTGCAAGTCGATTTGGACTGAAAATTACATTGGTAAGGACTCATGTTAGGAAATATGAAGGAATGAAACTACAGTCCTATCCACTGAGCTGCCTAAATATTTACTCACTGTACTTCAAAGAATTTTTTTGTTAGAAATTATGATGGAATACTTTTCCCTGTAATCTCCCAAGGGTTTTCACATTGAAAGTAGAGCCTTCATCTCTTTGATGAATTACAGAAAGTGGTCCATTTTATCTGTGGGATTCTAATGCCTGTTTCTGTGAAAGCAGATGAAAATAGGGATCTGATGAAAATAAGCTGGATGACACTATTAAAGAGGGAAAAGCTGGGTTAGGAAACTTCATTTTAGATATTCAACCAGACCATATTTCATTTGCTGGTTCTAACATGGTTGTTCAGAATTTATTTCTCTCTGCATAAAGTTTAAGAATTCCACCTACTGCTCTGGATAGCTCTTCATAACAACAGTAATACAATTAATTCCTAATAGAATTAAAAGACCAGTTTGACAGATACTTATCTTCCTACAAACCTTCCATTCTGCCCCTTCAGCATGTGGAATGAAACATTTGATACTATTTGATATCAGTGGCTCCAAAGGGAGGACTTAGACTTTATTTAAAATTCATTCACACCTCATACAGTTAAAGGCTGCCTAGAATAAGTGGGAAATTGCTTTTGTGGCATGCATAAAATGATTTAGTGGATTAGCATGTCACAAAAGAGTCTGGCTTCAGAAAGCACCCACTGTTGTTGGTGTATACACAAATAATTTACATCTCTTGGACTTACACTTGGAAAATTCTCATGTTATGGTGTATAAATTAGTCTTTTGGGGACAGCCTGTGGAATTGGTAGACTCTTTCAAAATGGTCCCTGTATTTAATTCTACATGACAATATAACTTGCTATGTTGTCTCTCCTCATATCCAAGTCTCCTTAAATATTTTGGAAATGTCTCATTTTTTTGGACAGTGCAGGTACTGTGCAGGTGTGGTGAGAGATCACAGAGTGGGTGGGTGGCACACAGGCTCAACACTTTACTCTGTGTTCACCCATTAGATTTAATCCTTTTAAAAATCCACCATGCCCACAGGAGAGAAGCAGCATTTTATCACAAAAAGGTAATGCCTTAGGTGGAGAAGGATGCTTTTATAACTAAAGTAATGTAGACACTGAACATGTGATAGGTTATTAATAGTCTTGGGTGCAATTTAACTTCTCCTTTAGCAATGACAATCTTCTGCAGCTTTTCACTAGTTCTGTAGAACCATAATTCTGAGGCTGTAAGGTGCAACTGAGATGATTTTAAATGATATATCAAGGTGAGACCAAAGCCTGACCTTAAGTTAACTGATGTTACACAGTCTATCTGCACACTGCTCTAGATGAACTTGTCTGGTTCTGAAATTCTCTTCAGGGGTATCATTGTCATAGAATCACAGAATTATAGAAAGGCTTGAACTGGAAGGGACTTTATAGATAATCTCATTCCAACACTCGTGCCCCCACTCAGCCTGTTCTTGAACACCAGAGATTATCTGTTGTATTTACTATTCCTTGTCCTTCCAACTTCAGTGTTGCAACTTTCTCTTCCTTTTTTCTTTTATTTTCAAAGTTGATGGATAGGCAACTACTGATTAATGAGAATAATTTAAATCAGCCTTCAATTATTTCCAGTAAGCATCCCTCCTTTTCTGTTTAGATGAACACTCTGAATAAAAACCCATGTATGGAGAGCATTAATGTGGGTTTCCTCTATCACATTTACCAAATATGTGAGAAAGGCATATGAAAAAGCTTTCAAGTGTTGCTGTGCTGACAGCTGCTTGCAGGGGAGGTCAGAGCCTTTCAGAGATCTGCCACTCTCCAGTAACTGTTCAAAGCACTGTCAAGGCTGCCCAGTGAACATCCATTTAGCAGGAAGTGTTTGTCCTCCCCTTGCTCCACTGAACTCAGTAAAAAAAAAAAATTCTTTCATGAAATAGGAGCAGGCTGTGACCTCAATACCTAAATCAAAACTGATCTTTTGGTGCACTTTTTTGCAGCCTGTTGCTTTAGATTATATCTATAGCTATATATTTATATACCTTAATAAAATCTTTATCTTAGTGTACAGTTCTGTACACTTTTTCAGTTCTTCTGATTGAAGAGCTGAAAAAGAATTTGAACTCGGTGTGCTTTAAGATTCTGGTGGTTTGGAATGCTTGTAACTCGTATGTGCAGGCTTCCACAGTGTGTTTCTGTGAGAAAATCTGAGTGCATTATTCCTTTTATGTACCTGACCCTCTGCTCTGAGTTGTGTCATGCAGCAAGGCAGAGGGTGTCACAGGCTGTGCAGTGGAGAAACATCAAGCAATCTCATTCTGCAATTCAGGCCAAGAAGTGCTGTGGTATTTATAGCAGATGTTAACCCCCTGACCCCCCAGCCTCTCTCTGCATGAAATGGGTTGTGCTCTCTGGAGCTCCTCATGCCAGCTGAGGGAGCTGACTCCTCAGACAAAGGGATGGGACAAAAGGAGCAGGATTCAGGCAGGCTGTGCTCTGTGTACTGCAGACCCTCACCATGTATGGCACTGGGTTAAATTTCCTCACTGCATTCAGATGTGGAAAAGCATAACATGATTCCAGACCTTTGAGTGAGAGCAATGCAAAGGATCAGCTATCAGAAACCTTTTGGGGCTGTTTTTCACTCCTTCGTCTTGGCTTTTGTGATTTGGCTTTTAAATCTGAATTGTGCAGGGGTGATAAGTCTAGATAAGTCTAGGTGATAAGCATAGTTTTATAAAACCTGCTCTGACATAGCTTGCATGACAGCCTCATCCAAAATACAGCAGTAGCTCTCTGTAATCTTAATGGCAAATGTTGACTTTATCCAAGCTTACAATTACAAATCCTCATTTGGACTTAACAGAAGATTGCTACAAAGGAAAAGCTAGTGACCTTAAACTTTTTGTACTCTGAGCATGTATGAATGGCTCCCTCTATTTCACTGAGATTTCTGCATATGAAAAAAGCAACACCCAATGTCTCTTTTGCTGCATTTAGTAAATGATGACTGATAGCCCTTACATCCATTATATGACATTTCTCAGTATTGTACATAAATTGCCTCAACCTTTTTTTTTGTGCTATCATTGATTTCTGACTGCCTCCTTGTTAAACACTGCTGAGGGCAATCTGTCAAGGGCTTCCATGATAGTGATGGGACTTTACAGTGGTGAACTGACATAATTCTTTCAAAACTCCACCAGCTAAATATCTGTTTAGTCATTTTTAGTGCAGCAACATCATTTCAGAGAACCATTTTTCAGCTGAGTGTGGAATTTCCACTATTTAAGGAGGAGTTAACTCAAAGCACCTTAAGTCTCCCCTAGAGAAAATGGAGCTATTTGGGTTCTTGGAGAGAGGGGGGCAGTTAGCATTCAGTATTTTGAAAGACTCCACATAGAGAATAAAGTGACCTTTAATTCAATTAGAACACGAATATTCCAACCTAAATTTAAGGCCCATTTCTGGTTAAAAAGAAGACTTAACATTTGTGCAGATGAGCCCCAAGTCCTGCTCCATAAGGTTTTGGAAGGTGTTTCATGGAACTGTAGTCAGTTTTATGCTGTCCTTTGAGCACATGCACATCACATTCATGTGTCTTGTTCTGCTCTTACAGAAACTGGGCTTTTTAGATGTCTGTAAAAGATAACTTGGAATTCTGCTGGTTTTGCTGCAGAATACATTGAAAGGCTTCAACTTTCTTAAGAAACAGAAATTCTTCCATTGTAGGAGCTGCTGACATCTTGAACTTCATTTTCCTGGAATGCAAAAGAGAAGTTTTTAAATATTAAAAAGACATAGGAAAATCTTGTTGGTAATATCAAAATAAAATTTCAGTGGGAGCTCACCTGCTATTTACAGCTAGTGTGTCTACTTTGAATTTGCATTTTGAAACAATGGCTTTCATTTCAAACGTTCTTATTGAAAAAATTTAACATCATTTACACTGAGCCCCACAGATATTATTTGTGCAGAAGATTTGCAAACAAAGCTTTTCAAGTTGCTTTGCTGGAGACTGAAGAGCAACAGGATGTGAACCCTGGTTCCATTTAAAGTGTCAGAATATTACAATTTTAAGCCTTTGAATGTGCAGGCAGGCACTTCCTTCATCTCCTAGTGTGAGGGATGCATGGCTTTGGAATTTTGTTCCACAAATATGCATTCACTTAAAAGAAACTCATTTGAGCCCTTTCCCTCTAATGAGCAGGACTGAGGCAAGAGAGATTTGTCTTTCCCACACAAACCAGACTGAACCTAGGAAAAAGAATCATTAAAATAGTTTATTACATTAAGTTAATATCTTAATCCACTAACAGATTGTTTTATAAAGGGAAGAACATGACATTTCATAATTCTCTGACAATTTATTGCTGTAGCAAAGAGTTTAATGAAGACAGACATTGACACAAATGTACCATATTCTTATGGCAGTTTTTATATTGGGGTTATATTTTTTTCCTAAACAGTTTCTGCTTTATTTCAGAGAGGTTTTTATGAGAATTATCTTTTGTAAGAAAAGTACAAGAGAGCCTATAACTCATTGATTTGATTTCAAAATCTTTAACAGACTTCTAGTTCAGTGCTTTTCTTTTGGATAATGTAAAAACAAAAATTCAAATATTATTTATGTTTCCTTTTTTTGTAACTGAAGGAAATCAGGCAACAAATTCCCATTTAAAAGTGGTTATGATAAATAGAGAAGCAGTAATTATTTTTCATGACTCCTTGACCTATTTAATCAAGTCCCTACTGCTGGAAAAAAGATCTCATTTTTGACTTGAACTTTTCTTTATTTATCTCTTATATATTTATCAGGTTATTAATGTTACATATGCAGCTTATTCCTTCTTAGAGAAAAGCAATGTTGATTTTATTCACAGGATAATTTATTTTCCATCAGTATTTTAACTTCAATGGGTTCAGAACTTTTCCAGAGGAACAGAAAAAAATGCTACTTGAAGGAAATGAAGTTTTGCTTTTGATGAATCAGGAAGTACCACACATTAATTCATGGCAAAATTAACTGAAGTATCATAATTACTATGGATCAGACTTTAAATCCATGCCAGAATTTAGAACAAGCTATGGTAATTAATATATTAAAACTAAATGTCTTTTTAAAAATTGCATTTTTTTCGTAGCTGAGTGGGAAAATGCTTCAGCTAATCTTAAAATGTAAGAAATATGTTGTAGAGAAATAATGAGTTAAGCTCCAGTTTGCTATAAAGAAACTTGAAATTTTTAAACTTCTAACCTTTTACAGTAATTATCTCATTTAGAAGATGATTTTTTACATGGATTCTTGTAGATACTTAATTCACAGGCTGTCACAAGGACAGGAGAGCACAACTCAGATGGGGAAATGGACAATGTTAAACGTTGGTGTTGATGCAGTTTTCCCTCACATGAGATATTTCACCATGGTCAATGTAGCCTCATACACTTTGACCATCTGGTGGTATCAGAAATGGAATTTCCTGCCATAGAAGAGCAGGCACATGGTGTGAGAGACTTCATTTGCCTGACCACAACTCTGGAATTAAAATTCTCCTGAAGTAAGTCATTTTTACAGGTGAAGTTGTTTTGCCATGTTCCACATAGTTTTGTTGGGTTGTTTTTTTAGCTTCCCTTTTGTAGCACAAAAAGGATTCCTTCTATCCCAGTAGTTTTATTTTTCCTGGAAGGAATATCCCTCCCTTATCCAATCTCTCTACATTTTAAATGCCTGGGTTGGAATTTCTATATATATTTTTTTATAAGAACCATAGAATCTGGATAGAAAATTGCAAACAATACTAAACAAAACTGGAGTCATGGTGCCAGGTAACTCATCATGCTGTCTCAGTCTGTGGAGCTGCAGTTTTGAAAGAGGTAAAACTCAGGGGAAATCTGACTTGGAAACTTCCACAATTTTGAAAACAGGAAAAAAACCTATATTTTTTTTTAACCTTCTCAAAATCTGATTTTTATTTTTATACCCCAAAGATCCTGTGCCTGTAGATTAAAATGTGATTTCTTCATCTGTCATTTGCCAGGAAGTTTGACAGACATGCCCAGAGTCACTTATGTCTCCTTATGTCTTACTGCATGAGCACTTACCAGCTCTCAGTAAAATGTATTAGGTATGCCTTTTAATACTCTGACAGTTAATAAATTTTCAGTTGATTCAGGGGACTAGAAGTGTTTGTTCATGTTTTAAGATTAATAATTGAGGTTAAAATCTGTCATTTAAAGAAAATAATTCCTCCCCTCCCCAATTTATTCCAGCCCCGAAACATAATTCACTCCTTGGTGTTAATAGTTTTGAAGTTTTACTTGAAAACATGATTACAAAGAGTGTTTAAGACACTCTGGGCTTAGGAAATTGCTGCAAAGCTTTAATGACTGTAACAACACAAATTTAACAACAGGTTGTGATGCAGATCACAGCTGCAGGACAGTGTTTGGGGAGGCAACACTGGGTGCCCCTGAAAGTGGCCCAAAGTTTAACTCTGAGTGAATTATCTCTGCACCAGCCTTGCTGCTGGAAACCTGCTGGCACTTGAGCAAGGCTGCAGGGACATGTTGAGGCTGTTTGGTTGAGGAAGGGCTTTGGGGCATCCCCCAGCCCCAGCCCAGGCCATAAACAGGGTGGGTGACCAGCTCTTGGCTGCCACGTGTGTCCTTGGTCACCTGTGGGCTGAGGCTGTGGCACAGGGGCACTGCTCCACCCTGAAATGCTGTGTGGTTCCTGAAACACTGTGTGACTCCCGAAATGCTGTGTGACTCCTGAAATGCTGTGTGGTTCCTGAAATGCTGTGTGGTTCCTGAAATGCTGTGTGACTCCTGAAATGCTGTGTGGTTCCTGAAATTCTTTTCATGCACGTTCCTGCTTCCCTTGTGGCACAGACCTGGAGATCTGTGGTGTTGTTTTAATTCATTATTGATTGTTAAAGGAGACTCATGGCCTGTGAACATCAATATTAAAGGCTACTTGTGGAGTAGGGTACTGCCTTGGGGAAGAGGGATTTGCCTCTATTCAGGAGTTGTTATATGAGGAAAAGCCATTGCTAGGCTTTTGTTTATCTCTTGCCAAAAATCCCCAGGATTTTGTGCAACTCAGTGTGTTTTTCCCAGAAGTTAAGAAGAGAGTTGGGGAAGAGTGACCTTCCAAAGCAGAGCCAGTTTCTAGCCTGTTAGCAGATCTAGAGGTTTAGCTCTTCCTCCTCCTCACAGGGGTTTGTACCAAACACTTTCCATCACCCTTTTGGTGCCAGGGAATATCAGTACCCACCTTTCAAAAGTTTAACCTGCCTATTCACATATTTAATTCATCTTTCAACTTCAACTCTGCAAATATAAACAGAAAAGAAATAACAGCTTGACTTGACACCTGTGTCCATGACCTCTTTGCCACATCAGTCCTGTCTGAGGTAAGGTGGGGTCCTCTTTCCTGTTTAAAAGTAGCTTCACACTCCTCTCCAAAGGTCTTTCCAGAATTACACTGAACCTGGTGGGTGAAAATTTGCCATTCCATCAACAGTAGCATGAAAGAGAGGATCTGAGAGAAGCCAGATTTGAAACTGCAATTTCTGGTCTTTCCTCTCTCAGTTTTTGTTAATTTGGTGCCTTTTCCCTTATATACCTGTAGGGGAACAAAATATGGGTCTGGTTGTATCCAATATTATCTCAGTTGCTGTTATGTCATGTATTGTACATGACACAGCTTACTGGAATTCAAATGACCACCAGTAAACTTTCAAATAGATTGGGTTCTCCAGGGGTGCTGCTGTCCTGAATGAATTACAGTGGGTGTTTATAATACTCTTGGAACTTAAACTGTGGGAGAAAAAGGAAATGAGTAAGGCTCCTAATTTGAGCAGTACTACAAGAGTACAGTGACCTTTTGTGACAATAAAAAGAGTTATGACTTCAGGAATCAACTGGAAGCTGTGGCTCAGTCCCAGAGGGTTATGTTTTCCCACTGCTGCATATCCTCACACCAAGCCATCTTTAATCTTTTGGTATGGCTGACAAAAGAGTAAACTGTGCAATTATGTTGTTTCAGGATGAAATGTGCTTAATGATACCTTGACCTGTGATCTCTGGGATGAAAGAAAATTAGGTTAATTATTAATTTATGTGGGTTTTTATTCTTGAGAAGTGACAAAAAAGCCCTCTTTAAGTTGTTTGAATTATTTCATTTTTTCATACAGTGTTAAGTGAAAGAAATAATTTGACCAGCTGGTTTTCAGTTTCTTACTGAAAGTAAATTAAAGTGGGGATTGATCTTGACTTAAATAGGGAAAGAGGAGCATTGAAATTTTTACTTGGCTTTTAAAATTTTTTTTCTTTTTCCATGCAGAATTGAATAAATATTAAAATGTACTTTTATACTAAAAATAGAATTTTACACATAACTTTTTTATCCTCAATTTTACAGCCATATTTTGCAGCTTTGTTTTTCTATTCAAGGTCCAAAAAGAGAATCAGACAAAATATAGTTTTCAAACTGGCAAAGCAGGTCTACCTCTAACTTTTCATTGAGAGATTATAAAAGTCTATCAAAGCATGAACTCTGTATCCTTTTACAAATATCTTATTTTATTTTACTCTCTTCCTGTAAGCAAAATATGCAAAACAAATTTTTTTAAAAATGAAAGTATGCTAATGAGTCATAACTGTCAAACAAGCAGTTCTTTCCTTTTGATGATTGAAATAATTGACTTTGCTAAAATGAACATTCCCACACAAGTGATAGTTGCTACAGGATGTTCATTTCAATTATGTCCCTAAAGCAGGACACCAAGAGATAAAGTGACCTGGGTTTAATAGGTTTTCATCCCTCCCTCTGCTCATCATAAGCACAAGATAGCAAAGAACTGGGGAACCATCTAATGCATGTTTTTTAATTTAAAGTTTGTGTTTGGAAATTTTGAGCAGCTCCTTTCTTCAAGGCTAGATCTCCAATCAGTATCGTGAGCTCAGACCAAAACTGAAAGCTGTGCCAATCCTTGCTGCAGGTCTATCAAATATGTGACTTTTACAGGATTGGATTCCTTTCTCAGAGCCAGGTTTCACCTGCGATGATGCTTGTCTCCTATTTTTTGGAGGCAGGTAGAAGTGTAGCCTTGTGCCAGCAGTCATTTTCTGAGGCCACCACTTTGCCCAGAGGAAAGACAAGGTATCCTCCAGAGCTGAGGGCTGTTTGGGTTGGGTTCTTGGCAGCAGAATTATCTGAGCTGAGCAGATCAAACGGTGGAAACTGAGCATGGAGGTTCTTCTCTTAGGCCACTGATGGGTGGCTTTGTTCACTTACAAAAAAAAGCAGTCCTTTGGAGAGGCAGGGCAGGAAAATCATCCAGTGCAGTGTGGAAATCTGATAGCTTTGGGGGATGAATGGCCCTTTTACACCTGCAGCTGTGCAGCCAGAGCCTCCAGCACACAGCAGCAGGGAGCACAGGACAGTTCAGGGCACTGTTCCACATGCCTTAGTCCCGTCTGATTGGGGACTCTCACACCAAGGTCTCCCCTCCTGACTTTCCCTTTGGACCAGTGAGTCATATACCAGAAACAGAGGGAATGACTAAAGCTAATATGAGGAAAGGGTAAGGAACACGTCAGTGGAGTTAAGAGGGGAAAGGAGACAGAATTAAACCATCACTTTTGGCAGCAACGCACAGTTTGATGAAATTAGGCACAACGTGAAACTGTGCCTCCAGAGAGCCTGGGTGAATTGGAGATCTTTTAGAAAAAAAATAATATGAAGCCTCTTGCTGTGAGGAGTAAGTAGTTGTACAGTGTAGTTTTGAGGCATTTCTACCAAAGGGAGAAAAATAATAAAATCTTTTTAGTGAACAATTACGTCTATGGGGGGAAAAAAAAAGGAATTTTACCTGTATCAGGCTAGAAATTTTATTTTTCCAATGGGATTTTTACCAACGCCTGACCTGTTCAAGCAGTTTAGCTCTCATTTCCTATCACTTCAGGCTGCCATACATCTGCAACAGCTTGTTTCTGAATTTTATCAAACTGAGTTTATTAATGGTGAATGTTAACCCCTTGTGGTTGGAAGTAGGCTGAAGCACCAGCTCATACATCCACATTTGATGTCCGGTTTTCACTCCTTTTCTTCATCTTCCCTATTCATTGCTTTTTGCTGCGATTCTTGCTCTCTGAAAGATCTCCACAGTTAAATTTTTGTGCGTTTTTATTTTTTGGTTGATGGCACCGTAGGGCAGCGAGGTTTTTTACAACTCAGCCCTTTTTCCTGCGGAGGGACAGCGCGATCCATCCGGGGCTCCCATCCATCTGCCGAGGCACAGACAGCAGCTGACACTGGGGCAGCTTTGTAAGTAGAGCACTGAGAGCAATTAGCATTTGAATTAAAGCTACCTGTGGATAACAACAGGTGATTACCCTATTTAACAGCTGTTAAGTGGTGTTATTTGCCAGTTATAGACCGCAGACTGAGTGAATTGAATGCACACAAATGGGAGTTGCTGTGAATACAAACGAAGGACGTTAATTAAATAATATTTTTTAAATTGCAATTGCGGAACATTGAAGGTCGACTCAGAACAGGTAACCGGTAGCAAAAGAGAGGGTTTTGGAAGTGTTTTAGGATGCAGGACATCAACTTCACAAAGGCTGAACCCCTAGGTTTTGGCAGTCAGCGTTTTGTTCTAGGAACAGAAAAGCAAATTTGCTGTTACACTGATTCAGCTTCTGGCAAAAAGAGAAAATAGTAAGAAATTAAAGCACATAAGATTATTTTCTCCTTCTGTTTTATCTCTGCTTTTCCAGCAAGGCTTAATCAGTCTGGGAGCTCTTTGGGAAGTGCAGCCCTGTTCCCTTTGTACGTGCCCGTTTCGCTCTGTGCCTGTGTGGGAGAAGGGAGAAGCTGCTCCGCCTCCCTCCTGTGCTGGGGGCGGATGAACGAGCGCCTCCTCTCCATATTTGTGTAGCATATGGCTGTGCAGCATCCTCTTCAATCCACGTGGGGTCTGTACCGTGGTTCTGCTTCTTGTACTGCTGCAGAATATCCTACTGGCTCTGGCTGCACCTTTTCTGTACACGTTCTCCTTTTGCTCAAGTTTTTTCCTGTGAGCCCCTTCTCCAAGGGCATGGATTTTCAGCGACCTTGTTTTAAGACCTCCCAAGGCGTGTGAAGGGAATGCATCTCCCAAGAAAGGCTGATTGGATTTCTGCTTTGAGTGTTTGCTTTTGGATTTCTGTTTTGAGTGTTTGCTTGCACTCTACAAGCAGAATTATTTTATCAGTTATGATTGGTCTCATTGCTACTCCAGAACTGCCAGAGTTCTGTGTAAGTGCAATTGTCACAAATTACAAGATGAACTTCTTCCCTGTGGCACAATTACCCATTCAGTTAAAGAAGCTCTCGTGCCTGGTGTGTGCATATTTTCATTGCATTAGGATGAATAGAGGAGTCCAATTAATACACATAAAGATGAAGGCATCCAGTGCTTCCAGAGCACAGGAATGCAGGATAAACACTACAGCTTAGAAGGGATCACTGTTTTTTATTAATGAGAGCTGCCTGATTAAGGCATTTGCCGTTTTAGGTATTTAAACTGAAACTAAATGCCCATTAACTGTCCAATGCTGGCCAATTGCATGCTACATCCAGCTAGAAAATTATTATATTGACAACCTTATTTTACTGGAACCTGATGTGGTTCAGAACAGAATCCATCTGCTGTTAAGGGGCTCATAATGACTTACAGAATTTTAAGTTAAAGCACCATAACCCCTCAGTCATAGCTGCAGTGCAGAAGGCTTGGACTATTTACAAATAAGCCCGGTGCCATCAAAGCAGGTATTTGAATAATGTTCAGTAAGGGCTGGTTGTATAAACACCTTCAAGTATGTCCTTTTTGTAGGGTTGCTCAGGGATCATAATCTCAGGAATGGTGATGCTCATCCATTCTGTCCCTGACTTTAGGCCAGAGAGAAGTTCCATATTGGAGGGCAGACTCTGTACATAAAATATGCATCACTCATCTTTTCTTTATTCTTTTGATATCAGGCAAGAAATTATATATTTTTTGCAGATAGCTTCCTGTCACAAGGATATTGAAAAGCTGCAGAAATTTGCTGCCAACCAACCAGTTTACTTTCTAAAGCCACCAGTCCTTAAACAGTGACAAATTCTGCTTTAGTACAGGCACTTTTCAGCATGTACTGAGCTCTTGTGCTGGCCAGGTTATTTAACTGGCTTTATTTTGCAGCTGCAGGACACTGACCCACTGTGAGCAGCATCCTTGCTATCAGCACGTGGGCATCTTGGTTTGTTTTAAGATTAGTGTGATAAGCACCACTTCTCTTTTTTTCCTTTTGCCTCCCGTGCTGGGTGATGGATATCTTGGGTGAGCAGGAGGCCTCCTGCCACAGGAAGAGCAGTGACACAATGAAGAGAGGTGGGTGTTCAGCACAGATGGGGGACAGCAGCAGACATGCTGGTCCCACAGCTGGGAAAGGAAAGCAGTGCTAAATCCCCAGGAAAACCTTGCTAAACCCTCCATGGGGAGCATGGGGCTCCTGGCAGTGCCTCCCCACTGCACAGTGGGATCAGCTGAATCCATCCTGACTTTCTGGTGCCTCCTTCCTGCTAATCTGTATCTGACAGGATCATTTCACACAATGCAAACCCAAGTCTGCCTATTTAGAGATAACCAGATAAAGTAAAATTATATCTAGAGACAGCTTGAGATTTTTTTTTTATATATTAAAAAGGAATTTTTTAAAGTGCAGAGAGAATGGCAGTGTGTTCTCAATCAGGGACAAGCTTTAGCTTCAATATCTGATGAATCAGAGTGTGAAGTGAGAATTTAGTTGTTTGGTATAGACTTTAAGCTGTTTCCTGCCCAGGACATAAAGTAATTTGTCTCTAAAAAGTCATGAGGCAAAAGAACCCTCAAAATAACCTTGTTGCACTGCAAAAATATGTGAAATTTTTTTTTGGTGAGTATAGTATTTCAGCACTGGGACTGATAAAGCTCTTAAAAAGATTGTCATTTCTGTCAGCCACACATCCACACGACTTGCAAATGTGCAAAGCTGATTCATAAACTTAGTTGTTTCTTAATTATGACATTAGGCTGCAGAGGAAATTATACTATGTTGTAAATATTTTGATTTGCTCTCTGTTGTTGTGTTTGGCACATCTATCATAAGCAAAATATAGAAAATGCAGGTTCATATTATCTAGCAAATTACTAATATATGAAAGAAATATGGCAATGGTGGTACTTTATTAGAGCTGCAAATCTTTTATTATTATTATTTTGGCTCAAAATCCTAATAAATAAAGGATGAAAGAAACATCACCTAATTAAGGTCCTGCATTGTGATGCTAGAATTACTGATAGAATAGCTGTTTAACAAGATTGTAATGAATGTTCAAGTGTCACAGCTTTGGAAGGTGTTACACTGTGGTTTAATATATTACTCCTTTTATTCATAATTTCTTTAAACAGTGCTTAATATCAGTCATGTTTGTGTTCAGTTGTTTCCAATATTTTACAGGAAAAAGGAGGGCTCCAACACAGGTTTTCATTATTTAAAATTTAACATCCCAATGAGTTTGAAAAGTGAGAAAACTAAACCTTATTAAGCTACTGCTTTTTTTTTTTTCCCCACAATGCTTATAATAAATAATTCAAGCAATAAATAAACTGAAATTTATTAGTAAATAATACAAGGAATGCATCAGGCTGAGCAGGATTAAGTGTTCCTTTCAGAATAGAGACACATTCTTCAATGTTCAGATGCCCAGGGGTAATGTTTAATTAACCCACTCAGTTATAAATTTGTGCAGACAATTCTTCATCATTATAAACCCACAGCAGAAAATGCTTCAGAAATTATCCCCTCTCAGGCACCAGCTAGTATTAACTTGCCAGTTGTTTCATCAGAAAACCATTGCAAATGAGGGTGGTTAAGGGCTCAGGAGGTCCTTGGAATATTTTTATTTTCATTTGCTGCTGGTCTGTGTTATTAGAGACTTGTCAAGCAAGTCATCATCTTGTCCAGACTCACAGATTGGTTCTGGATAGTCCTTTGCTGCCCTTCTTTGCTCATGCTGCACATGATGTCCTGCCCTTGCTGTGCCCAGCAGTGAGATATTTGCCACTGATTCTCACACCAGACATGGCCAGGAGGGCAGAGCTGTCCCACGGAGCACAGACTGGGGACAGAAACCAGCTATAAACCAGACATGTCTTGGCCATTGGGTTGATTTCTGATATGCAGAAATACACCAAAGTTTCTGCCATAATTCATAATTACCCTTTGGATAGTGTGAGCTGGTTGTGTTCTCAGGATCTGTAGCTGTTGACTCTTAACTAAAGCAGGTTAGAATTGGGAAGGGCACAGACAGAAAGAGAGGAACTCTTGTTGCTTTCCTGAACTACCCAGAACCCACTGTTTAAATAAAATCTAATCCAAACTGGGCAAAGTGCATTTGGTGTTCCCTGTTGAAACCTTCCAGAATCCTTAAACCATCAGCTCTTGTGATTCACTGAATACCTGAATGAATTATTTTCAACTGATTTGGCACCTCTTCAAAGGAACAGATGGTTCTGTCTTTACTGCAAAAACAATAACTGCAGCAACAACAAAATAATCTGTGATTCTGCCTGGAACCTATCTAAATATAACGGAGAGCTCTTTGACCATCTTACATTCCTGACAACTACCTCAAGGAAAAAATCTATTTCCCAAGAAAACCACATTATAATTTTCTAAGCCAAGTATCAGATCCATGCAGCAGTGGTCAGAGACTGAGCTGCTATGGATGAGTTTCTAATGGTGCCTCCCCAGCAGTACAGCAGCTGCAAGGAGAGAGATTGTGAAAACACGGTGCTGAGGGGTTTCTCCAAAGCTAAAAATAAACTAATATATGTTACAAAGGAAATGGTAGACAAAGAGAAAATGAAGACTAAACTCACAGAAGCACAAATGATGTGATCAGGAATATGCAGCAAAAGCAGAACAGATTTCAACTAGCCAAAAATTGTCCAGACTACCACCTACTTTCTTTTGGGGAATGTTTTTACTGGTCATGGTCTAGAAATGGTCGTTATAAACCATTGTGCAGTCTGTCTTTGGAATAGGATTCTCTTGAATTTGCCTTTCAGTCTCTAATATTTCAGCATAGGAAAAGCTATATAATTGACAAAGTAATTTTCTGCTATTATTGAAAAAGAAATAATCAGATATACAAGATTAACATTAGGTATAAAGCCATAAACAGTGCTCATTGTATTTAATACATACTCTTTTGCAAGTATTGGGGGAATATATTTGTGTATATAAAAAAATCTAGCATTCATTAAAAAGAAAATCTGTCCCTGTACAGACTAGCTGTCAAATATTCACATGAAATCTCATTTTTAATATACATTTCTATTTTTAAATCCCAAGAAAATTCTGCAGAACACTAGTGTATATTACAGAAAAGAATATTCTGCATACAAGACCTATGCCAGTGTCATTTTTCTGCCTTTTCTGGGCAACTCTAATTATTGGGAGTGTGCTACAAAAAGAAATATTTGAAGAGCTACTTTAGCTGAGGCAGTACTTAAACATTTAGTTGCTTGGCTTTTCAGCTGCCTTTAGCCTGTGCTGTCCCTTCTGTTCAGATGGTGAACAGGGTGGGGAGAGGATCCTGCTTAAATTCAGCACGCTGAGGATTTGTCTTCCGGTCGTTTTCCAGCTGGGTTTGATTCCTGACCCAATCCATTGCATGGACCTGATGATGAGAGTGCTGCATGTGGGGAGGGGTAACTCCTAATGAGCAGAGAGCCTGTGATTTAGCTCTGCTCGAGAGTAAATGCATGCCAGGCCATGGGTAAATGTGTTCCTCTGCTCCTGAGCCAGGGAGAGCCGGGCTCCACAGAGGAATCTCTGCTGCAGACCAATGCATGAACATTTGCACTGATGGGAAGGCTTTGGGGAGCTGCTCTGGATGGTTCTCTGAGGCAGATTGCTCCAGCAAGCAGCCTGACAGGGCAGGCAATTCCTGCAGCCTGGCAACAAATGTGTTGCCTGACTCAGGTACAGCTGGTGTTTAACTGAGGGGCTGGAGAGCCCTGAACATCTGTCAGGGAGGCAAACAGGTGGAACCCAGCTGTGGTCACAGTTGCTCTTACAATTCTTGGATTATATTAAAACCTCTGAGATGCTCCTCAGATTCCCTGTGGAAAGCACATTCCTGGTGTGTTAACTTATTGCCCTCAGCCTGTAGCCCTGGTCCCTGCTCAGGGAGAGCTTCATTTTCTGTTTACACAATGGAAGCAATAGCAAGGAGACATGGAAGCACCCCTAGGTTCTAAATAATTATATTTGCTAAGTTTACACAAGAAGCTTGACTGCATCTCAGCTCTGATCTGACTGATGTCTGGCAGCTGCTTTACCCTGATGCATTGAGATCATTCCTACAGTGTTCACAGGATACTTACAGGGGTATTATTTTTTCCTATGTGATGAAAATGATGGCAACAATTAGCAATCAGCAAACAGCCAGTGGCATGATTGCAGACACAGGTATTTTTGGGAAATATTTTGTGTGTTGAACAGAGCAATTTTATTTTTGCTCAAGTGCTACTTAAATATTCTTTACATTCAAATATTCTTGGGGGAAAAAAAGGCATTATATAAGAAAAAGGTTCAGGCTTTTCTTAGTGACATCAGTCCAACTCATCTGTTTACATGATTCTGAGGATATGTTGGGTAAAATACTCTGGAGAAAAGTTCTCTCATTGAATGTCAAATGATAGAACTTCTATTTCATAATTAGTCATATTTAATTGCAATGAGGCCTACATTAAGCTTACTTTAAGAATCTCTTTTTCTATGGATTACTGAAAAAAGACCAAAGATGTTTAACACACATGACTTGTGAAAAAAGGTTTTTCCAGGACATAGAAAAGGTGATGCAAAATAAAATGTCATTTTTGTCCTCTTTATATATTCAGTGGTTGACAGTTCTTAGTTTTTTAATTTGATACCTTCTATTTTTTGTCATTTTTCTCATGTTTCTAATTTAGTTGTAGATTTCAACCATTTTGTTGCCCATCAAAATCAGAAAACAAAGAAATCTTACCAAGTGAAAACTTTTGTTTTTCAGTGCTGCCTGTTCTGTCATTCTTAGTTTGGCTTCAAATTTAGGCTCTCTCAGTGGGAGAAGATGGATCTTTGGTGAAGGCTGACTTTATCACAGCTTGACAGCACTTTATTATCTGTCTCAGTTTTAGTGGTTTCATGTTTTGTGTTTATTTAGCTGAATATTGAAAATAAGTTGAAAATACAAACCAAGTGGCAATCAGAGCTGTAGGACAGCTTTCTTATAGAGGGCTGCAAATGTTAAACCCTTTTTGGTACATGAATTTCTTTTTCTAAAAAAAAAATCAAACCAGCTGAACTTTCAACATTTGACCTCGATGATGATGATGATGGAACTTGAAGCTCTAAGTGCTTTACTGAGAACACTGGAAAATGCACATGGACAGCCAAATTGAAGGGGAAAATAGCTCTGGAGTCAGTCTGTCTGTGGGACTGCCAAAGCTGCTGGGAATCAGCTGTGTGGGCACAAGGGTTTTCCATATCCATAGAACCATGGGATGGTTTGGGCAAGAAGGGACCTTAGGGATCATTCAGTTCCAACCCAGAGGCAGGGGCACCTTCCTCTCTGCTCCAAGAACTGTCCAGCCTGGCCTTGGACACTTCCAGGGATCCAGGGACAGACCCAGCTGCTCTGGGCACTCTGTGCCAGGGGTCACCTGCACTGCTTTGTAAATAATCAAGTCTCCCTAAAAACCCACTAAGCTGAGAAGTCCAATTCATAGCAAAAGAGTATTGGGGGAATGATTTGTAATTAAAAAGCCTTTGCATTGGTGCTGGTTTGTTTCCTGGGGTCAGGAAGGGTCATCTGCACAGGTGTGAGAGGTCCTTTGTGTCTTTGGGTGATGCTGAGACACACATGGGCTCTGCCTTTTGGGAAAGCTCTTCACTCACCCTCAGTCTAGAGGGTTCCCAAAGTTTAGGTTAAACTGCATTTTCAGGCAACTCTAGCTGGTGTCTGTGGGGTTGTCAGAATGGAAATCAGCATCAGTCCCACAGTGAGAGTGAAGCAATCAAACAGAGAAAGGTTCAAGAAGAGAAACAGACATGTAGAATTCTGAAATCTTATGAAAGTACTAATTTTTTAAGTACTCTTAAGAAGCATTCTTTTTTCTGTTAGATAATAACAATAAATTCCTCTTGTTTTGATCTGCGATATCTCAGCTTAAAAAAAACAGTCTAACAATTTTCTTCTCCTTTCTCTTACCTATTCCACAACTCAAGTTGTACAGGCTTTTCAAGGCTGAGTGTTCTTTCATGCCTTCAGCATGTTTGTGTTCGAGTGCTGTGATGTAGGATTGTGTTTAGCTGACAGTCTTGGACAACTCAATTTGTTGTTTGGCATTTTACAGAGATAGAAAATGGGACAATGACATGGCAGGTACATGGCAGGTGTGTTCTGAAGATTTGCTGCTAATTATCTGCAGGAAACCATGGGAAAAAAAATCATAAGAAGTTTATGTTTAACTTTTAATGTGTTGCAGATTGTTGAAGGAAAAAAAAAGGGACCAGAGAGAAGGGCAAGGAGGTGGGAATTTCTGTGATGGGTACTGCTGCTTTCACTTGTCTCTGCCTGCTTTGTGTCTTGCCTAATTAGCTTGTATTGAATCTCTTGGAGCAAAGAGTTCCTAACTCCACGTTTGTCCATGACAATCACAGTGAGGTCCTGCTAGAGGACTGTTCCAGCAGTGATAACTCTTTTCAGTGTCACATGTCTTTTTTTTCTTTTTTTTTTTCCTGGTGAAAATGAGCAAATTAAAGACCGTAACTGGGATGTTTACAGCAGCAACATGGTGAACAAACAGATAAGGTAATTTTACCCCTTCTGTTAGTTACCAAAGCAACACTATAAAGATCCTTTTAATTTAGTTTAGTGCCATGAAGATTAAAGCTTAATTAAAATGGTGACATTAAAAAGAACCTACAAACCCCCACCCACCCAAAAAAAAAAAACCCAAACCTGAAATAGCATAGGAAAAATAGAAAGATGTAATTATGGTCCAGTGAATGCTTATCACTCATTATGAAGTTTTAGAGAAGAGGCATTTTTTTCCTCTCTATTGAGAGTAATTTTATTCTGACCATAAATTTGAATGACAGGAACAACCAAGGATCATAGCTGTTTATAAATTAATAAGGACAGTTGGAAGGAATGTGTTATTCTACTCATAAAATATGGGGTAGTTAGTTTTCTTTTGCTGGCCCATTTCCTAAAAAAATTCTCTTTCATGCCTATGAGGGATAAAGACTCTATGAAGGAAAAAATTTCCTGTATTCCAGTATTTCACATGGCTTGCATACAAATTCAGCTATTTAGTATTAACGCATCTCTTACTTTCAAATTGTTTAATAGACATACTCTATTGTGAATTTCAAAGGTTTTCAAGTGATTCTACACTGGCACCATTCCCTTTTATCAACAGAACTACTCTAATTTTTACAGGGAGAAAAGATATGTGAAGGACTTGGTGTGATATAATTATTAGAAATTCCTCCAGGAATACGACTTTTGTTGGCTAGTTAAACATTTGTTGCTTTGCCAGACACCTCCTAATGAGTTTTAAAATCATTGTGGGGAAGCCATATGTTTGCCCAGTAGAAGGCAAACCAGGACACAGTATTCTTTCACTGCAAAATTCCAAGTAGGAATCTCTGCCCATGACAAAGCAAGAGCACTGGAGAAAGAGCAGTTCCAGCTTGTCAGTTTTTTGAGAGGTATCTTTCCAAATTCTTCCAGAAGTGAGGTGGTGAGATGCCATAGCTGGTACCCTGCAGAAGGAGCTCCAAATACCACAGGACTAAAAATGCCCTTTTACTTACTCCCTCTGTTCTTCTTGCTCAAGCATTTTAAAACTATCTTTAACCATATATCACACATTACTTCTGGGCACAGAATCATTAGCAAAATTAGACATCCAGCCTTGCATCAAAGCAGCATTATATTTATATAATACAGGGATGACTGCTCTTGGTACAACTTGGCCTGGCAGCTTAACTCTGACTTTTTGCCCCAGGATGCTATGGAAAGCAAAAGGTCACTGGACTTCAAGGACAAACTCCTGGAAAAGGAATCCACTGGGATTGCTGAAACTGTGTCTGGCCCTGGATGTCTGTGCACTGCAAAGGACTGGAGGAGAGGAGAGCACACAGGTGATGTTATTTCATCAGTCTGCCCTGTTCTTGGAGCCTTTCCTGATTGCATGTTTCATCCTCATGCTGGAGGTAAGATATTTCATTGCCTGTAGTTTTGGTCTGCAACTCAGTGAGTTATTCCAGAAAACATTTTTGATTTTACTGGCAAATATAAATCTCTCTGATGGTGTTCTAGCAAAGCTTAAAACCCTTTTAACCAGGTAGCACTCTAGGAAACTCTCCCACACCCACCAGCTTGGACCTCTGACTTTGGAAACCACAGATAATGGGCACATGAAGGGCTATAGAATTTAGTATCATCCTGGAGAAGGTACAGTTAAAAGTTATAATCAAATATAATTGCAGTCTTAAGAAAAGCAAAGTATTTTTCTTCACAAAGGATTATTAGTCTTTAATATATGCTTTCAGGAAAAAAAAAAAGCCATGTAAATTTATTCTGGAATGCCATTGTACAATTTACCCTGCCAGGGGCTCAGGCTATTTATGTTTTTGACTGCACTGTCTTCACTAAACTTAAAAAAAAATTATGAATTACCATGGTAACCACTGCATCACACAACAAAGACTTGTATACACCACTTAGATCTTTAAAGAGGCAGAGTCTGGAATGAAATTATAGTCTGCATTTTTTAACAATAGTGTTTTTCTTAGTAAATGCCTGTTCTGTTGTTTTATCAATAAATTCTAATTTTGCATTTAAAGGCAGCATATAAAATAGAGCATCTAAAGTAATTCTGTCTTAAGAATGTTAACTTTATGAGAGCTGTTCATGCAGCTGTAAGGGATGATAGGGCACAGGTATGTGATGCTGTCTTTCTATAAATTTTACTACACATGATGTTTCCATTTTGCAGTGTGGATGTCACAGGAAGGTCACACTGGTCATGCATATATTTATAGATGCTTGCTATATATATACATGGCCACATTTTCTGATTTTTAGAGGTATCATCCTGTGGGCGGAAAAAAAATTGGAGGCCATTCCATCTGTCTCCAACTTTCCAACAATGCTTGATACTTTCATGAGAGAGCACTTGGCCCTTTGATGCTGCTGCTCATTTCTCACCTCTGGGTTCACATGGAGCACCCACATCTCAGAGCTGCTCTGTGTGCAGGTAGGAAGTGTCACAGGGAGCTGACACAGGAAAGCTTGGAGGGAATGCCCTGCTGGTTTTCTTGGGTTTGGGCTCTGCCAGGGCTGTTAAAAAGCATCAGGATTCCAGAATATTCCTGTCCACACATAGGGCAGCAAACTGGGGGTCTCCTCCAGGCAGCACCAGTGAGTTATAACATTATTCTTGTGCTTCAGAATAGATCTGAGGCAGAGAGCAAGGATCCTATCTGACATCTGGGGAGAAGTGTGGCATTTTGCATTAATGCCATGGATTCCACTGCAGTGCCAAGCCCTGTGCCTGTGGCTTTAGAGTGTGGCTATGACCTTCTGCCACATTATACAAAGTTTCTGGCAAAAGCTCCCTGTTAGAATAGCCCTGCTCATGCTGGAATCACTTCCCCACTGGAATAAGCAGAATCTGAGACTCTCTCTCCCTGCACTCTGGAAAAGCTTCATTTTTTTTGTTAAGCAGAGATGCTTGCTAATATTTAGCTCTTGGCAATTTTTTTAATGACTGAACGATAAAACCAGGAAATACAAGTTTATAATGAAAATGACAGCACCACATTAAAAATAGTAGGAGCAGTGGGCACTGTAACATTGTCCTTACTTTGGTTTTAATCCCTTCTCCAAGCCAGCTCAGCTCCTTGCAGCACTGGAGGTAAAGAATCTGAGCACCTGATGCTCTGACCATGTGTGGGTGTGTGCCTGCTCCCTGCTGTCTCAGCACACAGCTGAATTTTGAGCCATGCTGCACCACTCTAAGTGGGAGGGGAGAGGCAAGAAACAAAGGGATGGGAGGCAGTTATCATGGGATGAAATGCCTTTTTTTTTTTTAATTAGTTATATAACTAGGAAATTCCAATAATTTGACTTGTCTTCTCATTTACACATATATAACCAACTAAGTCAGGAAAGACTGGGCTCCTGGTTTTTTGGAAAAAGGAAAGATCTTTCCCTTTCCTCCTTGTGCCTGCAGCTTTTGGATTATTTCACATTTTTCTTCAGTGCTATTTGGCTTTTTTTGGGTAATCTGAGTATTTCCATCTATTGAATAATCATCTTAGACCTAATGGGCATAGGATAATCTCCCACAATTTGAAATAATTCTGGCTACCTAAAATTTTTGGGGCTGCAATAGTGATGTCTGGGTGAAGTTTAACTGCCTGGGACAGGGCAGAGCAGCCACCAGTAATTTTGCCTTTGAGGGAGGGCACTTTGGAAGTAGTGAAAGGTTCACTTTACACTTCATTGTTCCTTAACAGTCCCCACTTCCCTCATCCTTTCACCTGCATGTGCCTGCCTTCTGTCAGGAGCTTATCTGGCTGAATGTTGGAGTGGAAGATTAGGAAATTAGTAAATTAATGTTATTTAAATATCTTTTAGAGTGTCACATATCTAATTACAGGCTTGGAGTTTCATTGCACCAGCCACTGATTCTGGATGTACAGGGAGTTGCTGTGTCCATCAAGGCAATCCTTTAAAATTAGTCATTCTTGACTGAAAGTTATTATGAATTACTAATTAATTACTTTTTGAAAGTCATTCTGATGTCAGAGTGCAGGGGGCTGTGAAAGTAAAGGCAAAGTTTTCCTCATGAAAGTTAAAGAGAATAGTGGAGTCAAGGGAATAAAATATCCATGGATTAAGCTGAAGGACAAGGGGTAGTAAAAGAGAAATGGAGGAAGACTAAAAAGTGAAAGGAGTGCAAAAA